>JAWQFJ010016549.1:17500-27500 GCA_034096865.1 Theodoxus fluviatilis | reverse complement strand
TCGTCGCTCTCACCTTCGGAGGGCGACCCAAGGCTCCCTCTCCCTCCAGTCACTCCACATCAACGTCGAGGGGTCGGTTGTCCGCGTGGGCTCCGCCTACCAGCCGGGCGGAGGTTCTCCTTTGTGCCTCCCCCGACGGGCACGGTCCACCATCCGGAGTCGGGCGCAAGAGTGCTGCTGAACGCGGCACACCCCTCGGTACTTCCCGCGACGGTCACGGCCCACCCTCCATGGTCGGGCACGTTTCCTCCGCCGTCCTGCCTGTGACTGGGCCAGCTTGGCGTTGCGTGGGCTGAAGATCCACGGCGCAGTGCCCCCAGGAGAGGTCTGGCGATCGGCCTTGCGGTCGTAGCCGGCCCTCTTTCTGCCCACGCTCCGCTGCAGGTGTGCCCTTGCGGACACTTGCACCGCCTGCAGCATGCCCTGGAGCGGCCCTACACCCGGGGTTACTTCTAGGGGGGTCTCCACCAGCTGCCCTGTCTGCTCCCACGTCGTCTGCTGCTCTTTCTCTTCTTCCTTCCTCTGCTGCTCTGCCTTCTCCTCTTGCCACCGCCGCTCCCTCTCCTCCTCTTTCCCACCGCCGCTCCTTCTCCTCCTCTTTCCTCCGCCGCTCTGCCCTCTCCTCCCATCGCCGCTGCTCCTTCTCCTCCTCCTTCCTCCGCTGCTCTGCCCTCTCCTCCTCCCACCGCCGCTCCCTCTCTTCCTCTCTCTGTCGTTGCTCTGCCTTCTCCTCCTGCCACTGCCTCTCCTTCTCTTCTTCCTTCTTCTGCTGCTCTGCCTTCTCCTCTTGCCACCGCCGCTCCCTCTCTTCTTCCTTCTTCTGCTGCTCTGCCTTCTCCTCCCGCCACCGCCGCTCTTTCTCTTCTTCCTTCTTCTGCTGCTCTGCCTTCTCCTCCCGCCACCGCCGTTCTCTCTCTTCATCTTCTTTCTTCCATCTCTCTCGCGTCTCCTCCCGCCACTTCTGTTGCTGCAGATTTCTCTGCTCAGCTTCTTTCTGTCGTAGCAGTTCTCTCTGCTCAGCTTCTTTCTTCCATCTTCTGCCTTCATCTGCTCCTTCTGTCGTAGCAGTTCTCTCTGCTCACTTTCTTTCCTCAGTAGCTCCATCCCCTCCCGCCACTTCTGATGACGCAGTTCTCCCTCTTCTTTCTGTCGTAGCTCTGCTTCCTTCTTCCGCTGCTGCACCTTCTCCTCTGCCTTCTCCCTCTCGAGTCTTCTGGCGTAGCGCAGTGCCCATGCTCCGCCTAAGCTCCGACTGCCTTGAAATCTGGCACGAATAGCCTGTGCTAGGGCGTTGTAGTTCTTTATGTCTTCCTGTGGCAGGGTTTCGAGGAGTGTCATCGCTGGTCCGGTCAGGCTGATAACGAGAAAGTAGGCTTTCTCCTTCTCATTCCAGCCTTCCAACTCCGCTACCATCTCGAACTGAATCTGATACGCTTCAAACGATGTCTCGCCGTCATACAGATCAGGCTGCCTCCATGTCCACATGTCCTCTGTTGTCCACATGTCCATGCTTCACTGCTTTTCCCCGTCTGGGAACCAGTGTTACGGAAACAATAATGACCACTGACCTCTCCAGTGCCTCCAGGCTCCAGTGTCACTACTCGGTGGTCTGCTTGCGATTCGTCCTCGCTTTCGCCAGGAACGTAGGAAGATGGACACGGGCAGGTGACTTACTTGATGTTTATTCCAGACTGGACATGGCATACAGTGATGGCGGATGCGCTTCTACACGCGCCAACAGCCCCACGAGCTCTCCTCGCTCCTACATCACTGACATTTGCGCTCTCACCCCCCCTTCGGAACATGGACAATGTATATATAGTCACGCGTGGGTTAGTGGGTAATCTTCCCGGCGACCTCTTCCGTTTCCGCCCCAAGAACCAATCAGGAGGACAGTTACGGAAATAGGAAGTTACACTTTTAAAGCCCCACCCCCCCACCCCCTTCCCTACAAACAAAGACCAGAGGTCGAGTATACCCCCCCCCCCCCCCCCCCCCTCCCTTACAAACAAAGGAGATGCTGAGCCATCCTGGCTCACGTGCCCCACCTGTCTTTGTTCAGGGCAGAACAAAGAGAGGTGAATGCGTCCGTTTTCCCATAGCACAACACGTTAAAGCAATACACAATTCTTTAGCTATTTAAACAAACCACCTCCACAAACACCAACAATCTTACACGATTATATCATTTTACATTCTTCCGCAACATATGCAAATATGTTTGTAAGCGCGCGTGTGCATGTGTGCGCTTGTGCACATGCGCGTACGTGCATGCACAGGAGTATGTGTAAGCGCGCACGTGTGTTAGCCAGGCTTTGAGGATTTTTTTTAAATTTTGTCATCAAAGTGAATGGTTGTGCATTGCATGTGTTGCCACGTCCGTCTGACTCCGTGTCTGTCCCACGCTTTTTAAGGAGATCGCGACTGATGCAAGGGAAGTAACTGCTGTAGGGAGTTGTCTCCCCCTTGACTACATGGCCACTTGGACAAGCTGCCAGTCACGTCCAGACACGCTGCTGTCTCCTTGCGTCCCAGTCGCCTTCGTGTTTCTCCCTCTGCTGCAGTCGTCACTGACAGCTCCACTGTCTCTGTCTGAACTCCGCCAGTAGCTAAATGCATGTGAGTGTATGCCATGTTTTCATGCGCTGGATTTGATTCAACAGGATATGTTGTGTGCTCTTTACATTCTTATTTTGATGCAAGCAGCAGTCTCTTTCTTTCTCTCTCTCTCTCTCTCTCTCTCTCTCTCTCTCTCTCTCTCTCTCTCTCTCTCTCTCTCTCTCTCACTCACTCTCTCTCTCTCTCTCTCTCTCTCTCTCACTCTCTCTCTCTTACTTTTTCTCTTTCTCTCTCTCTTTCTGTCTCTCTCACAGCGTCTCTGTCTCTCTCTGTCTTCCCCTGTCTGTCTGTCTCCCCTCCTCTCTGTCTGTCTGCTTGTCTGTCTGTCTGTCTGTTTTTTTCTGTGTGTCTGTTTGTGTGTGTCTGTGTGTCTGTGAGTCTGTCTGTTTGTCTCCCTCCCTCTCTCTCTCTCTCTCTCTCTCTCTCTCTCTCTCTCGACCTGGCGGACAGAGGAAGAGCTGCAGCTTCGAGAGTAATGAGACTGTTTAGACAAATAGGGCATGTTACCCCACAGGTATTCAATAAAATTGTCGATGAGCAAATTCAACCAATACTATTGTATGGAAGTGAAATTTGAGGGTTGGACGATTGCCATGTTATCGAAAGTGTGCATATATTTATGTTAAAGCAATTCCTCAATGTTAGCTCAAAAACCTCTACTATCTTTGTATGTGGCGATACAGGTAGATACCCTCTGTATATCAATGCCATAATAAAAGCAGTAAAGGACTGGTTGAAGATTCTCAGAATGGACGAGAATAGATATCCACATATTGTATATAAAGCAATGTTATCTTGCGTTGATAGAAGTGAGAATTGGGCTACGAAGAGTAAAGAAATTTTAACTAGCTATGATATGATGCACATCTGGATTGCGCAGGGAGTACATAATGAACGGAATTTTTTAAGAGCACTGAAGGAGCGAATGATTGAGACGTTCAAAGAACGGTGGTTTTGCAAGTTGAGGGAAAGTCAAAGATGTGTGCTATATAGAGAAATCAAGACTAGTTTTGGTGTGGAAGAATATTTATTTGCATTGAATAAGAAAGTGTTCAGAGATTGCTTCATACGCTTCCGAATGGATATTAGTGATCTTTCTGTACATAAGCTAAGGTACTCCTCAAATGTCGACGATCCTTTGTGTCCCGGGTGCCGAGAGGTATTTGACGATTGTTTTGGGTAGCCCGGCTTTGTCTGAACTACAGGGCATATATTTGGCACAGTATGTTGATTGGAAAAGCACAGATCCTTTTATACATCTTATGTTAAATAATGATGCGAGAGCGATAAGAGCGATTGCCACCTACTTGTACCATGCACACAGACAGCGGGAAGACGCGGTGCATTCGGTGACAAGCAATTCATTTTTCTCATAATAAAAAAGGGGATGTGCGAGAATATCTCTCTCGCCAATGCACTGATATCGTTGTTGATTTATAAAATTGTAATGGGCCGCTGGCCTGCACAATAAACAAGTTCGTCCGTTCGTTCTCTCTCTCTCTCTCTCTCTCTCTCTCTCTCTCTCCCCCCCCCCCCCCTCTCTCTCTTTCCCCCTTCCCCCTCCTCTCTCTCTCTCTCTCTCTCTCTCTCTCTCTCTCTCTCTCTCTCTCTCTCTCTCTCTCCCTCCCTCCCTCTCTCTCTCTCTCTCTCTCTCTCTCTCTCTCTCTCTCTCTCCCTCCCTCTCTCTCTCTCTCCCTCCCTCTCTCTCTCTCTCCCTCCCTCTCTCTCTCTCTCTCTCTCTCTCTCTCTCTCTCTCTCTCTCTCTCTCTCTCTCTCTCTCTCTCTCTGTCTCTGCTGGAGACGGAAACCACCGGCACAGGTACGGCGAGACCAACAGCGACGCCAGAAGTACATCAGCAGGCTTGGTGAGCAAACTTCCCAGTTCGAATACCCTTCTTCTGCTCGTTGTCAATCTAAAAGTGAGGGAATATTTTCGAACATTTCGAAGCCCAGTGTAGCCATTGCACAAGATTTGCCTGCTCCCCGGGAAAAGCGTGCCTCGCGTGCAGACGTGAACGAGGGCAGCGACGCAGGGCCAGCGGAGTGTGTTGCGACCTCTGAACCAGTGTGCACTGTTGTAGATGACTGTCCTATTATGAGGTCACAAAAAGAGTTCAGAGAATCCTTTGAGAAAGAATTGCAGGATCTGTTTCAACGGCTCAGAGAGGAAGATGGGGATGCCATGACTGTCGATGACAACGTGAATCCGATCTTGTCAGAAAAGTCGTCTGAAAAAACGAACGGTGTTGACATCGAGCACAGCGTGTCACCGTGTCTGGCAACCTGCAGCTCAGTAGCGAGACAGTCCTGCGCCGCTTCCATTCCATCCAAGGCTGCTCCAGACCAGGGTCCAACCAAGTCCACCCCGGACAAGGACCAAGGGACAACATCATCACGTGGGGATGGCAGGTCCGTGTTTTCGATCACACCAAGCACTGCGGGAGGAGCAACTCCCGAGCCTGCGAGGCCGACAGTGAGAAACTCGTCTCTTCCTGGCAAGCAGCAAAGAAGACAACAGCCCTGGCGTGCGAAACGGAGATAGTGCAGACTTTCCGTGGTGAGGTGCACTTCGTGTCACGGACTACAATGGACTGACGTGGTATGGTATCGTTCCTACTCGCATTGCAAGACTCCCACAAGTCTTGAGACCGGTATTTTATTATTTCATTTGTTTCGTTGCAGATCTCACTTGTAATGGGCCCGGGGCCCACACAATACACTTTTTCGTTTGTTCGTTCTGTCTATCTCTCTCTCTCTCTGTGCATATGTACGTGCTTGCGTGCGTGCGTGTGTGTGCATGTGTGTGTGGTGTGTGTGTGCGTGTGTGTGTGTGTGTGTGTGTGTGTGAGTAGCGACGGTTTTCTGTTTTGTGATAAACCCTTGTAGACACTCAGGCGCCCGCATCTGGTTGGAAAATTCCCAGGAGAGTTGTTGTTCCATACCTGACTGAGCGTCGTATCTGTCTGTCACTGTCGTCAGGTGCTAGTGGAGGAGTGAGCATGCGGTCCAGAGATCAGGAGGTAAAATGCAGGATGGTTTGAGAACCAGACGTAGGTGCTGTATTGCTGTATAAAACTACACCATTACCTTAGTGTCTTGCCAAGACAACAGGACTGGAGATCAACGTCCCCAAGACCAAGAGCCTCCGAGTGAACGCCTCCAGGGAAGCTCCCATCACCATAGAGGACGTACCTGGGCAGCGTGGTCAGCAAGACTGGAGGGACAGATGAAGACGTGAGAGCCAGGATAGGTAAAGCACGACACGCCTTCGTCACCCTGAAACCAGTGTGGAGAAATGAGAGCCTCAGCCGTCACACCAAACTGAGGATCTTCAACACAAATGTTAAATCTGTGCTGCTCTACGGATCTGAAACCTGGAGACATACCAAGAGCATCGGCCACAAGCTGCAAGTCTTCATCAACACCTGCCTCCGCCAGATCCTGCGTATCAGATGGCCAGAAAGAATCTCCAACAAAGAACTCTGGCAACGTACCAGGCAGGAGTCGATCGTCAACGCCATCCAAAGAAGGAAATGGAAGTGGATTGGGCACACCCTGCGCAGAAACGATGCCTGCATTCCACGCCACGCCTTGGACTGGAACCCTCAGGGTAAACGGAAGCGTGGTCGACCAGCACTGACCTGGAAAAGAACCCTACAGGCAGAGCTGAGGACAGTCCGGATGACATGGGGAGAGGCAAAGAGGGCAGCCCAAGACCGACAGAGGTGGAGACTTGCAGTGAAGGCCCTATGCTCCGACCGGAGCGAAGAGGACTAAGTCTAAGTAAGTCATTACCTTAGTGCTCTGTTGACAGTGTTGAATCTCGGGTCATTGCAACAGACAGCACACCCCCGCGGGACGAGTTGCCTCCCCTCCGCTGTGCTCCATTACTGGCCTGACTCAATCTGGCACTCCCCCCACCATGGCGTGGAAATGTCCGTGTGACAGTAAGGATGGGCTTGGTGCACAGCAGTCAAACTTGTTTCCAACAGTTCATCAGCGACCTAGAGTTGTAGCCTACCAATTGCTGCCCTCGCATTGCGGTCTACACGCGGCACAACTTTCAATCCGGATAGGGGTACATGCCCCTCCTACTGCCTGCACCGCATGCCCACCCGTTACAAACGGGGTAGGGGGCCACACCCGCACTGCCGCAGGCAACACGCAGCCACCCGATATAAGTGGCGTGGAAAGACTCACCCGTCCTGCCGCCTTCAGTCGAACAGAGGCAGCTGTAGAGAGCGGGAATGGAGGTGAGGGGTGGGGGTGGGGTGGGGTGAGGGTGGGGGTGGGGAGAGAGAGAGAGAGAGAGAGAGAGAGAGAGAGAAAGAGAGAGAGTGAGAGAGAAAGAGAGAAAGAGAGAGAGAGAGAGACAGAGAGAGAGAGGGAGGAATGGGGAGAGAGAGAGCGAGAGAGAGCGAGAGAGAGGGAGAGAGAGAGAGAGAGAACTGAACTGAACTGAACTGAACTGGTTTATTGAGGCCAGCGGCCCATTGCATACAAAAATTGATGAGAAACATTCATGGTTAATAGATAATTTTACATGTGTAAACATTACTCAAACACAAATACACCCCTCAATTATACTCTTTTTTTGGCTTCTATGAGCCAAGACAGTTGACAAGGCTTGTCCATTTCACGTGAACACGAATCAATGCACAAGATTTGTACACGTTTGGTATATTCAAATCTTGGTTATCATAAACCTATACAGTTAAGAGAGCTTGCCTGTTTCCTAAGTTTTGTTCCCTATATCTTAAGGCATAAAATATATACATGGCTACCGACCTTGTGATTTTTTCATCAGTACCCTGCATTAAATATCTGCAAACATCACGAATCCTCCTGTGGTATATATATATCGTTCTATGTATTTTTTTCTTAACTGCATGTATGCGGGACTTGATAACAAAAAATGCTCATTTTCTTTTTCCTCACAGAATGGACATTTAGCATCACGTGCGTCTCCGTACCAATTGTTAACGCTCAAATCGTTTATTCCAAAACGAAATCAAATAAACGCGTCCCTGAATTTTTTTATGTCAAGCAAGTTTAAGTAATTTTGTAAACCAAATTTTTGTTTGATGAAGGAGAACCATCCGTACCTCTCGCTATTGACATTCTTAGCATTCCAGTCCTGGAGGTAGCAATCTTTCATTCTCTGCTTAGTTGAAGCAAGAAACGTTTCTTGTCCCCGACTCCACCGCTCAGCCACACATATCCAAAACCAAGACGACACAAACAGTTCTTCACCCACTCTGCCCAATTTCGGTCCCCTTTAATGTGGGAGTTCAAAAGCATCCAAAATGCTTGCTTTGAAAGTCTGTGATCACCTATTCTACACAGCTTCAACCAGTATTTAATAACTCTGATGCTACTGTTAATTGAAATAGGAAACCTACCGAGGTCCCCATATACCATGTGGTTTGGGGTTCTCGAGTCTAGTCCCAAGAACTTCTTGCACACAAACGTGTGGGTTCCCTCCACTTCAAATGCTCTTGAAGACCCCATATTTCCGACCCGTACAGGAGAGTTGCTTGCACTTGTGCGTCAAACATACTTGTGAATACTTTGGTTTTCAAACTACGCATGCTCCAAAGTGTTTTTAAAACCTGCACGCCCTTTTGTTTCCCTCTCACTGCAAGATCGTCTAAGGTAGCCGCGATGGACAGCTTCGTTGTAAACACGTATCCGAGGTATTTGTAATGATTAACCACCTCCAGCTGCGACCCTCAAAATATGTATACAATCCAACTTTAAAGAGCATCTGTGACCGTGACCGTGACCTTGAAGCAAGGTCAAGTCACTATGTATGTTTTTGTACGCCTTGTCATCCTACACCATCATGCCAAATTGGGTGTTGATAGACTTAATAGTCTCCGAGAAAAATCCAACGTTAAAGTTTTTTACAGACAGGACACCCGGCCGCCCGGACGGTCGCCCAGACGGCCAACACTGGTGACCTAGTATGAAAGTATAACATGTGTAGTATAATATTATGAAGTTTGGAAGAGTTATCTTCAATAGTTCAGGGTCAAGGTCGCTTCAAAATATGTATACAATTCAACTTTAAAGACAGTCCGTAACTGTTCCAAACTTCATAACATTGTAGTACACATGTTATACTTTCATCATGAGACACATTTGGTCACATATCATCAAAGTCAAGGTCACTTTGACCCTTATGAAATGTGACCAAAATGGGGTAGTGAACCACTAAAAGTGACTATATCTCATGGTAGAAAGTGTCAATAAGCACCATTGTGCTTCCTATGTCTTGAATTAACAGCTTTGTGTTGCATGACCTTGACCGTGGGTCAAGGTCACATGTATTTTGGTAGGGAAAATGTGTAAAGCATTTCTTAGTGTATGATGTCATTGCTAGGTTTAGTTGTTTGACCTTGACCTTGAGGTGCACCTGAAGGTCAAGGTCATGTAAAGGTCAAGGTCAATCATGTGAGTCATATGGGCTTTGCCCTTCTTGGCTTTTTGAGACGGCACATGCGAGAATGATCAGTTGTGTGATAGACCCTTGATGTTCCAACCTGCAGCCGCTTGACTTCTTCAGCCAGGGTCTCACTAATTCCTTCTACTAGTGACTCCCGTGCCCCCACACTTCTTGAGATTCATTCACCCCCTGTGACCGTGCTGTGACATACCTTTCCCGTGCATAACGCCACCTGGCACTTGCCTCCCATGATTCTTTCCACGCATGCACGGTTGTTCTTGCAGCCCTACAGGTCTGATGACCTCTGACTTCTTTCTTGGGCTCTCCTTGTCCCGAGTCCCGCATGCGGACTACGCCCCTCTCCCTGTTTTTGTCTCCCCACCCCTTTTCCCGTTACCCGCCGCCGCTGTTCATGCCTGTACCCCGTGCCGCATACCCCACTCACTCGTTTGTTTTTGAACTGTTGTCACATTGCTTATATGTAGCCGAGTGCGTAACTCGCTTTCTCTAGACTACTGATGATAGATGCGCCTTAACTGACTGCATCCCCCACTACCCCTCTTTCGATTAAGTCTGCTGCATGTTATCCCTGTAATTTTTTCGCCTTCTCTTGTTTGATTGTATTGTCTTTTATATTTCGTGCTTTGCGCAGGTTTGATATGGTGTGTTAGCTTATCAGCGCAACGTTAGGTTTTGTGGTACTTTATTTCTAAGTGCAATTTGTGTATATCTGTTAATCCTTATAGGCTAGACTTTATTTTTGCACTTCTATTTAGTTACTTTGTGATACAGGTGGATTTCGTTGCTGGGCATCGGACATTACGTCATTAGTGGTGCGACGTCAGATTTGGCAGACTCGTTCAAACATATCCTTTTATTTCACTGAAGAAGGAGCCTACTTGGCCCCGAAAGCTCTGAAATACAATTTTGAAG
>JAWQFJ010016549.1:0-15000 GCA_034096865.1 Theodoxus fluviatilis | reverse complement strand
CTTCAGGAATGCACTGCTCACCTCCATGGCAAGAGGAAGGGGCTAGAAAAGGTGCCCTAAACATTGCCTGCTCCAGCCTTCCCTAGCCAGCTCACCGCGGCTGGAGGGGACCCTACACCAGCGGTCGAATCACAAAAGACAAAAAGAAGAAAACGAGGATAGTTCCTCTCAAATTGGGCGCATGGAATGTGCGCACACTCCTGGACAGAGACGATGCAGACAGACCACAGAGGAGAACAGCCCTGATTGGTAAAGAACTCGCCAGATACGGCATCGACATCGCAGCCCTGAGCGAGACCAGGTTCGCGGGAGAAGGAGAGCTCTGCGAAAGAGGCTCTGGTTACACATTCTTCTGGAGTGGCAGACCTAGCGAGGAGCGGCGTGAAGCTGGCGTTGGCTTTGCAGTTAGGACAACTCTTGTCAGTAAGTTGGCTGGACTTCCCAAGGGAGTGAACGACAGGCTCATGACCCTAAAACTCCCACTGATGGCTGGAAGGAAGCATCTCACCATCATCAGTGCCTACGCCCCAACCATGACCAACCCAGATGAAGTGAAGGCAAAGTTTTACGAAGATCTTCACACTGTCATTGTCGATGTTCCAAAGGTGGACAAACTCATCTTGCTAGGTGACTTCAACGCAAGAGTTGGCAAGGACAACGTTGCCTGGGAAGGAGTCCTTGGACATCACGGAGTGGGCCACTGCAACAGCAACGGTCTTCTCTTGCTCCAGACCTGCGCTGAGCATGAACTGCTAATCACCAACACGATCTTCCGCCTACCTACCCGTAACCGGACATCATGGATGCACCCCCGCTCAAAGCACTGGCATCTTATTGACTACGTCATCGTGAGGAAGAGGGACAGGCAGGATGTACGAGTGACCAAGTCCATGTGCGGCGCTGAATGCTGGACAGACCACCGCCTCATTATCTCCAAGATCAACATCCGCATTCAGCCTAAACGACGCCCTCAAGGGGAAAAGGCCCCCAAACGGCTGAATGTTGGCAAGCTGAGGACCGCCAGCTGCAAGCAGTCCTTTGCGGACGCTCTGGAAGAGCGCTTGAAATCCACCTCTCCGGACAACCAGAATGTGGAGGCACATTGGGCGTCACTCAGAGAGCTGATTTACACCACAGCTACAGAGACCCTGGGGCCCCAGACCAGGAAACACAAGGACTGGTTTGATGAGAACTGCGAAGACATCAAGCAGTTACTGGATGAGAAACACCACCTCCACCAAGCTTGCCTCAATTACCCCAAGTCCACGGCAAGGAGAGATGCGTTCTACAACATACGCAGAACTGTACAGCAAAAGCTCCGTCAGATGCAGGACAATTGGCTCAGCAACAAAGCCGACGAGATCCAAGGATATGCAGACAGGCATGACTATAAGAACTTCTACAACGCCTTAAAAGAAGTGTATGGCCCCACGTCCTCAGGATCAAACCCCCTCCTCAGCGCAGACGGTAACATACTCATCACAGACAAAGAGAAGATCTTGAAGAGGTGGGCCGAACATTTCGACAACATCCTAAATCGCCCTTCGACAATCAACGAAGAAGCCATCAATCGTCTCCCACAAGTGCCCACCAACGAAGCACTGGATGACCCCCCATCCTTGCTTGAGACCCAGAAAGCAATTTGTCTTCTCTCCAGTGGCAAAGCACCTGGTTCAGATGCCATACCAGCTGAGGTCTACAAGGAGGGGGGAACAGCCCTGACTGAAAGGCTCCACCAGCTGTTTCTCTTGACGTGGGAGCAAGAGACGATTCCGCAGGATTTCAAAGATGCCTCCATTATACATCTCTATAAGCGAAAAGGAAATAGACAGGCTTGTGACAACCATAGAGGCATATCACTGCTTTCTATCGCAGGAAAGATCCTTGCCAGAATCCTGCTCAACCGCCTCACAGCCCACCTTGACCAAGGACTCCTGCCTGAAAGTCAGTGTGGATTCCGAAAAGAACGAGGAACCATCGACATGGTGTTCGCTGCCAGGCAGCTGCAAGAGAAATGTCAGGAGCAGAACTCCGACTTGTTCTCCACCTATGTTGACCTGACCAAGGCGTTTGACACCGTTAGTAGAGAGGGCCTGTGGAAGATCATGGCCAAGTACGGTTGCCCAAGGAAATTCATCGTCTTGGTGCAACAATTCCACGAGGGCATGCAGGCCAGAGTCCAGGACAGCGGAGAGTCATCTGACCCTTTCCCAGTCACAAACGGGGTCAAGCAGGGCTGCGTCCTGGCACCAACACTGTTTAGCCTAATGTTTTCCGCCATGCTGTCAGAGGCCTTCAGAGACGAGGACGTTGGTGTCAACCTGAGGTACCGCACAGACGGCAAACTGTTCAACCTGCGGAGGCTCCAGGCAAAAAACAAGGTTATGACAGACATCATCAGGGATCTGCTGTTTGCCGATGACTGTGCCCTCAACGCTGTCTCAGAAGCCGACATGCAACGAAACGTTAATCTGTTCTCCAGCGCCTGCACAAACTTTGGTCTGACGATCAGTACAAAGAAGACTGAAGTCCTCCATCAGCCCGCGCCTGGAAAGCCCTACGTTGAGCCCAACATCACTGTCAACGGCCAGAGACTAAACACAGTGAACCGTTTCACATACCTAGGCAGCACACTGTCTCAGAATGCTACCATCGATGACGAAGTAAACATTAGAATTGCCAGAGCCAGCTCCACTTTTGGCAGGTTATATCCAAATGTCTGGAACAGAAGAGGCATTACCACTCAGACCAAGCTGAAAGTATACAGGGCAGTGGTGCTCCCCACACTGCTATATGCATGTGAAACGTGGACTGTCTATCAACGCCATGCTAGAAAACTGAACCACTTTCACACAACAAGCCTCAGGAAGATCCTCGGCATAAAATGGCAGGACAAAATTCCAGACACAGTGGTACTGACCAAAGCAGGTCTCCCCAGCATCTTCACCCTCCTGATGCAGTCACAGCTTCGCTGGGCAGGACACGTAGTCCGGATGCCAGACGAGAGACTGCCAAAGAGACTCTTCTATGGCGAGCTCCAGCATGGCCAGCGGTCCCACGGTGGGCAAAAGAAGCGCTTCAAAGACACCCTGAAAGCTTCACTAAAAGCTTTTGCCATCAATCCAGACACGTGGGAACGGGCTGCAATGGACCGATCCACCTGGCGCTCTTCCATCCACAAAGGTGCCAAGACATGCGAGGCAAACAGGATCACTGCCGCAGAAAAGAAGAGGCAAGCCCGCAAGGCCCATGCTGTCAACCCCCCTGGAGACGTCCCACTTGTCCCATGTCCCTTCTGTTCCCGAACCTTCCGTGCCAGGATCGGCCTCGTTAGCCATCTGCGCACACACAGACAGAACCAGTCCCAGCAACCCCCCGGATGACTAGAGTGGTCCTCGTCGACTCGACGGACGAACAACAGTATGAAAGTATAACATGTGTACTACAATGTTATGAAGTTTGGAAGAGTTATCTTCCGTAGTTCAGGGTCAAGGTCACTTCAAAATATGTATACAATCCAACTTTAAAGAGCTCCTGTGACCTTGACCTTGAAGCAAGATCAAGTCACTATGTATGTTTTTTGACACCTTGTCATCCTACACAATCATGCCAAATTGGGTGTTGATAGACTTAATAGTCTCCGAGAAAAATCCTAAGTTAAAGTTTTTTCACGGATGACAGGACGCCCAGACGCCTGGACGGACAACACGGGTGACCTAGTATAAAAGTATAACATGTGTACTACAATGTTATGAAGTTTGGAATAGTTATCTTCCATAGTTCAGGGTCAAGGTCGCTTCAAAATATGTATACAATCCAACTTTGAAGAGATCCTGTGACCTTGACCTTGAAGCAAGGTCAATCAAACTGGTATCAAAAGATAGGAATTACTTTGCCCTATACACCATATATAGGTCAGGTATCCAATCTAAAAAACTTCAGAGAAAATTGGGAAAATGTGAAAAATGGCTGTTTTTTATACAACATTTACGGCCCCTGCGACCTTGACCTTGAAGCAAGGTCAAGTCACTGTGTATGTTTCTTGACGCCTTGTCTTCTTACACCATCATGCCAAATTGGGTGTTGATAGACTTAATAGTCTCCGAGAAAAATCCAAAGTTAAAGAGCGCGTTTGTTTGGCCCAAAATCTCGAGAGAATCATGAAGGCTAGGCGTTGCCTACGTTCCTCGCTCATAAGGCCACACTCGCCGTGAAGGCGGGAGGTCGAGGGAGGTCCGGAGCTCCCTCAATTGGTGTGTTCTACGAAGTGAAAAACTGATGTGATATCTGAATCGTCAGTTATTTCGTCTATCGGCAGCTTCTTCACCGACTCTGGCGCCAGGACACAGCCATGTTCTTCTGCCTTGCGAGATGATTGGCCATTTTTCTAGCTGTAGGAGCGCCTCACTCGCCCTCTACTAACCATTCAGGGAGAATCGCGAGATTTGTGGCCAAACAAACGCGCCCCAAGAAAGCGTCCAAATATATACTGAGCCACAAAAGAAACGCAAATAGGGGGGTAGCTTGACTTTTAGGTAATTTCAAGCACTGCAAATTTGCTGACACATTTTTTTGTGTATTGATCTTAGTCAGAATTGATCTTAGCATGCAATGTGTGAAAATGAGGCCAGTGTCACTGAAAACGAGCGCACAGCAGCGCTCTGAATGCGGAAACATGTTTTTGCATGTGGAAAGCGAATGCAAAGAGTCAAATCGATTTTTTTTGGCTGAACAGTATTTCACTTTGCTGGCAATAAAAGGCCAGTTTGTGCCACCCTGTCAAAGCAGTCATTTTCAGCCAACAACGATGGCGAGACTGAGCGCCACCGAGAGAGAAAGAGCCATCGGCCAACTTCAAGGTGGGAATCGCCCTGCACAGGTCGCAGCTGCATTTGACGTGGCTGTATCAACAATCTGCTGTCTATGGGCCAGGTTCAGGGCGAATGGAGAAGTCTCTGGCAACCCTAGAAGCGGTAGACCTCATGTGACCACAGGATGTCAAGATCGGCAGATTCACCGCTATCACCTGCATCAACCGTTCACACCTGTCTCAGAAACTGCCAGGAACACCATTGGTAGGCATGGTGCACCCGTCTCTGGGGAAACTGTGCGGCGCCGGCTCACCAAACGTCGTCTGTACTGCTGCCGACCTTCCAGGCAGCCTGTTCTGACACCAAGACACCGACAGCAACGACTGCAGAGGGCTCAGCAGCACCGGAACCTACACTGGCGGCAATGGAGGGACATCCTCTTCACTGATGAGAGCCGATTTTGTGTCCACCACGCTGATGGACGTATTCGAGTGTGGAGGAGACGTAACGAGAGGTACGCTGAAAACAACGTCCTGGAGGTCAACGCCTGGTGTCTTGGTGTCAGAACAGGCTGCCTGGAAGGTCGGCAGCAGTACAGACGACGTTTGGTGAGCCGGCGCCGCACAGTTTCCCCGGAGACGGGTGCACCATGCCTACCAATGGTGTTCCTGGCAGTTTCTGAGACAGGTGTGAACGGTTGATGCAGGTGATAGCAGTGAATCTGCCGATCTTGACGTCCTGTGGTCACATGAGGTCTACCGCTTCTAGGGTTGCCAGAGACTTCTCCATTCGCCCTGAACCTGGCCCATAGACAGCAGATTGTTGATACAGCCACGTCAAATGCAGCTGCGACCTGTGCAGGGCGATTCCCACCTTGAAGTTGGCCGATGGCTCTTTCTCTCTCGGTGGCGCTCAGTCTCGCCATCGTTGTTGGCTGAAAATGACTGCTTTGACAGGGTGGCACAAACTGGCCTTTTATTGCCAGCAAAGTGTAAATACTGTTCAGCCAAAAAAAATCGATTTGACTCTTTGCATTCGCTTTCCACATGCAAAAACATGTTTCCGCATTCAGAGCGCTGCTGTGCGCTCGTTTTCAGTGACACTGGCCTCATTTTCACACATTGCATGCTAAGATCAATTCTGACTAAGATCAATACACAAAAAAATGTGTCAGCAAATTTGCAGTGCTTGAAATTACCTAAAAGTCAAGCTACCCCCCTATTTGCGTTTCTTTTGTGGCTCAGTATATTAAAAAGTACAAATCAAGTTAATTTAAACTGGAGACGGTAGGACTGCTATATTACCCAGTGGTTGGAATGGTTCTACTATGAGTAAAAATACTTCTAAAGGCACTGCCTATCTTCATACAACACAGCCTCTGCGGTTCAAGTCCAACTCACCTCCGTTGCCCACCAGGGGAGCAGTGGCCATGGAGACAGAGGAGGAAAACTCTGCCTTGCTGCCCAGGGGATTGCAACTGGAAGTCCTGCAGCAGCAAGTCTAAAATCAAAGCACTGCCAGTGGCTATTTAGATTGACAGGTCAGTAATTCGTGTGTGCAGTTGCAATCTCTACCATATTCTCTAACAAGTGATGGACTGTCATCTCTGCCTACATTTCATGGAACTTCTTGAACAAAAGGAAATACTCACTTCTTGAATACAGTCTGTTCCACTGCATTATTTGCATTATCAGGGCTCTTTTGCTACTAGTACTACTCAATGCATGACACACACACACACACACACACACACACACACACACACACACACACACACACAGAGCTTGTCTTGTACACAAACAAATCCAAAGTTTAAGGGGTAGTTATTGTCCGCGGAACCCCGCGGAACCCCGCTTGCAAGTTCTGTGTGAGAGGAGGGTACACTCTCTTCATCATATATTCCCTGATTTGTTCCAACATCTCACAAGCCAGGAACCGTAAACTGTCTGCAAAATCAATGGGATCTGATGCAGTATGTAAGTGTAACAGAAGAAACACCCTCTTTGTGATTTTTTTGCATTGAGCTCGTGGTAATCCTGCTTTGTCTGATAAGAAGGACAACCGCTCGAGTGCACGCACAGCGGTGCTGCGAGAGACCAATTCTAGGCTTTAGTGTGTTTGTTTCCAAACTTTAACAATCACACTCGACATTAATCTGTTGCCAAAACATAGCAGATTATATGTAGGGAATGCTGGGAGTGCGATCTTTACAACTATACAAGTATAAACTCTGAGAGACTTCGCTGCTACTAAAAATTAGCAATTTTAGACGTTAAATGTCGAGTGCTTGACGGGGTTTGAACTAACTAAAGTATAAAATACAAGAAGACGGTAATTATTTACAAAAGGTTGTATACATGATCGTAAAGGGTAAATCACGGCCTTTCTAACGAGCTATAACATGACCCGTTTTCATACGGATTTACCGAGCAAGAAGTTAAACGAATTTAAGTGACAAATACCACGGCAAAACCGGCGTTTCCTGTAGAAATCGGCCCGAAAAAGAGGCATCAAAATACACATCTATCCACTCTAATTCAACCAAAGTACAATACTAAAGTAAAATACAAGTATAAAGGAGCTTGAAAAAGTAGTAAAAGAAGGGGGAAAGGGGAGACCGAATGCAGTTTCGCGGGGTTCCGCAGAGTTTTGCGGTGCCTGGGTAAAGAACGAGCGAAGCCCCAAAATACGAGCAGGCATGAGGAAATTAAACATTTTTTACTTTTTCACCCTCAAATATGCTCAAATATGCAAAAAAAAGTCAATTTTTTCCCGTCGTCCTCAGCTAGGCCCTACTATACTAACTTCCGTTTTCTGGCATCGGCTGAAAGTTTTCAAGAGCTCGTCTGTCTTGGTTGACTTAAGATTTATGAACACAATAAAACACAATAAAACAAAGGATCCCCATACTCTCAACCCCGCCCACCAACACCCACCCAACCCCCACCAAAATAAAATTTACTCTCATGCATGCGACAAGTATCAAAAATATATATTTTATAAAACAGGCAAAATATATACAAATGGACAATTCATAAATTCTTCACCAAACAATAAAATTTATAAATACGATAATCTATTCTAAGCAAACGAAAAAATACAAAGGGGAGAAAAACAAAGAATGAAATAAATCACAAAAGAATGAAATAAACCACAAAAGAACGAAATAAACCACAAAAGTAGATCTAATCAGAAGTGGGCTGTTGTCCCTTTGCTCGTGTTGAGATGAATGCAACCCACGTGAGTTAACGGGCCTAACAGGAAGTGAAGCGCCGAGGTGAATGCTCAATGTCGGCCTTTTTTCGACAAATAAAATATACTTGGCATTTTTAATAATATCGACATTAATCAGGACCATTAATTATTGTAGAACCGATCCTCGCGACCTTGATCGCTTTCGCTCGTTCTTTCAACCTTTGCTCGTTCTTTACCTACCCCGGTTCAGCGCTTTATCGAAATGCTTTATTACTGAGACACACATTTTTTAATAGCAAATGGTGTCAAAATCTGTATTTTATTAGGCCTCCGCATATTTCCGTATTCTAGGTCAAAATTCCGTTTAAATACGGGAAAATCTGTAAAAGTAGGCAGGTCTGTTGTCAGGAAACCTGGGCAGCTCACCTTGTTTTCCGAGGCCGCCCTGTCCAAGGTCGCGTTGTTGCTCCTGGCCACCTGCTCCTGGCGCAGCTGAGCCAGCCACTCCTTCAGCACTGGCAGCTGTTGCTGCAGCTGCGACTTCTGCTCCAGCAGCCCTGCAGTCACCTGCACATGGAGCGGGAAGAGGGGTGGATGCAGTGGTAATGGTGGTGGTAGGGGAGGTGTTATAGTGGTAATGTGGTGGTAGGGTGGTGGTTATACTGGTAGTGGTGGTGGTAGGGGCAGTGGTTATGGTGGTAGGGGAGGTGGTTATAGTGGTAATGGTGGTGGTAGGGGTGGTGGTTATACTTGTAGTGGTGGTGGTAGGGGAAATGTTATACTTTTAGTGGTGGTGGTTATAGCGGTAATGGTGGTGGTAGGGGTGATGGTTATAGTGGTAATGGTGGTGGTAGGGGTAGTGGTTATACTGGTATTGGTGGTGGTAGGGGTGATAGTTATAGTGGTAATGGTAGTGGTAGGATAGGGGTGATGGTTATAGTGGTAATGGTGGTGGTAGGACTGGTGTTATACTGGTAGGTGTAGTGGTGGTAGGTGTGGTGGTTATAGTGGTAATGGTGGTGGTAGGGGTGGTGGTTATAGTGGTAATGGTGGTGGTAGGGAAAGTGTTATACTGGTAGTGGTGGTGGTGGTTATACTGGTAGTAGTGGTGGTAGGGGGTGGTGGTTATGCTGGTAGTGGTGGTGGTTATACTGGTAGTGGTGGTGGTGGTTATACTGGTAGTGGTGGTGGTAGAGGTAGTGTTATACTGGTAGTGGTGGTGGTAGAGGTAATGTTATACTGGTAGTAGTGGTGGTAGGGGCGGTGGTGATACTGGTAGTGGTGGTGGTAGAGGTAGTGTTATACTGGTAGTGGTGGGGGTAGGGGTGGTGATTATAGTGGTAGGTGTTGGGGTGGAGGCACTGTTAGTGTGGTGGTGGTTGTATTGGCAGTTGTGGTAGGGGAGGTGGTGATACTGGTAGTGGTGGTGGTAGGGATGGTGGTTATACTGGTAGTGGTGGTGGTGGTTATACTGGTAGTGGTGGTGGTGGTGGTGGTTATACTGGTAGTGGTGGTGGTAGAGGTAGTGTTATACTGGTAGTGGTGGTGGTAGAGGTGGTGGTTATACTGGTAGTGGTGGTGGTAGAGGTAATGTTATACTGGTAGTAGTGGTGGTAGGGGCGGTGGTGATACTGGTAGTGGTGGTGGTAGAGGTAGTGTTATACTGGTAGTGGTGGTGGTAGGGGTGGTGGTTATAGTGGTAGGTGTTGGGGTGGAGGCACTGTTAGTGTGGTGGTGGTTGTATTGGCAGTTGTGGTAGGGGAGGTGGTGATACTGGTAGTGGTGGTGGTAGGGATGGTGGTTATACTGGTAGTGGCGGTGGTAGGGGTGGTGTTATACTGGTAGTGGTGGTGGTTATACTGGTAGGTGTAGGGGTGGTGGCAGTGTTAGTGGGGTGGTGGTAGTAGTGGTGGTGGTAATACTGGTAGTGATGGTGGTGATACTGGTAGTGGTGGTGGTTATACTGGTAGTGGTGGTGGTGATACTGGTAGTGGTGGTGGTGATACTGGTAGTGGTGGTTGTGATACTGGTAGTGGTGGTGGTTATACTGGTAGTGGTGGTGGTAGGGGTGGTGTTATACTGGTAGTGGTGGTGGTAGGGGTGGTGGTTATACTGGTAGGTGTAGGGGTGGTGGCAGTGTTAGTGGGGTGGTGGTAGTAGTGGTGGTGGTTATACTGGTAGGGGTGGTGGTGATAGTGGTAGTGGTGGTGGTAGGCGTGGTGGTTATACTGGTAGTGGTGGTGGTAGGGGTGGTGGTTATACTGGTGGTGGTGGTAGGGGTGGTGTTATACTGGTAGGTGTAGGGGTGGTGGCAGTGTTAGTGAGGTGGTGGTAGTAGTGGTGGTGGTTATACTGGTAGTGGTAGTGGTAGGGGTGGTGGTTATAGTGGTAATGGTGATGGTAGGGGTGGTGGTTATACTGGTAGTGGTGGTTGTAGGGGTGGTGCTTATACTGGTAGTGGTGGTGGTAGGAGTGGTGGTTATACTGGTAGTGGTGGTGGTAGTGGTTATACTGGTAGGTGTAGTGGTGGTGGCAGTGTTGGTGTGGTGGTGGCAGTGTTGGTGTGGTGGTGGTTGTATTGGCAGTTGTGGTACGGGAGGTGGTAATACTGGCCGACCCTAAGGTCATCCAAGGACAAAACACAGAAATGTCCGTGTCTGACCCTAGCGTTGGTTGGTTGGTGTTTTACGGCCTATCAGCCTTTGTAGGCTATGTAAGGCCATTAAGCACGAACATCTTTAGAACAGTTTGGAGTAAACGCCAATCAAGTCACGATGTCCCTAGATATTCGCTTCTTACGAATCGCGTATGGAGACGCGGTGGGTCAATTCTTGCCCCGAACCCACAGGGGGAGTCTGGCCCTAGCGTTCAATGCGAAAGTACGGCTGCGGACGCAACTAACCATGCCAACACACGTTCATGTACATTGCGCTGAAAAGAAAAAACACGGAATACGGAGACGGCAACGATTGCAGTAAAGTACACGTATGCGGTTTTACTATGACTGAATAAGCGTCAACGTGAACAGCATTGCAACTTCAACATCGCAACACCGGCGGCGCACCAATTTTTTAAAATCCCTTTCGAATTTAAAGAAATTATCTACACTACACCACATGGAAAAGTCAACAAACGAAGGGCAGTAGTAGAAAAAGACTACTGGTACGCTTATAAGCGTGTTAACACCTTTCGGATGGTGACCGACAGACTCATTCTAGTTCACTAACAGACGCTGCAGCGTAATGACGGATTACGTAGGCCTACTCTTCGAAATCCCTTCGTATTAACTTTAAAATACACCATCCACTTTGAAAGCTGTGTAAAACTGGAAGATGAAGGCACATTATACTTTCAAAAGACAATATTTTAAACTTATATCGGTTTCATGGTGATAAAAAAAGACTTTACACTTTCAACTATGCCAAGATCCGTACTTGCTCCGCAATGCACGGATACAAAAAATTAAGATTCGATAACTCGTATTTACACTTTATTTTTACAGTCTAGCTCTAGAAATACACATAGCAATGTAATGAAAAGACATGAGAAAATACCAGTCAGGTCGAATGTAGAACAAGGTTTCTGGCTAAAACCATTTTAAACAAGAAGGGCAAAGCCCATACGACTCACATGCTTGACCTTGACCTTTATATGACCTTGACCTTCAGGTGACCTTCAAGGTCAAGGTCAAACAACTAAACCTACCAATGCATCATATACTAAGAAATGCTTTACACATTTTTCCTACCAAAATACATGTGACCTTGACCCAAGGTCAAGGTCATCCAAGGTCATGCAACACATAGCTGTTAATTCAAGACATAGGAAGCACAGTGGTGCTTATTGGCACTTTCTACCATGAGATATGGTCACTTTTAGTGGTTCACTACCCCATTTTGGTCACATTTCGTAAGGGTCAAAATGACCTTGAACTTGATGATATGTGACCAAATGTGTCTCATGTTGAAAGTATAACATGTGCTCCACATAATTATTAAGTTTGAAACAGTTATCTTCCATAGTTCACGGTCAAGGTCACTTCAAAATATGTATACAATCCAACTTTGAAGAGCTCCTGTGACCTTGACCTTGAAGCAAGCTCAACCAAACTGGTATCAAAAGATAGGGATTGCTTTGACCTATATACCACTTGTAGCTAAGGTCGCCATTCTCAATAATGTGGGAGAAAATTGGGAAAATGTGAAAAATGACTGTTTTTGAGACCACATTTATGGCTCCTGTGACCTTGACCTTGAAGCAAGGTCAAGTCACCATGTATGGTTTTAGAGGCCTTGTCATCATAGACCATTATGCCACATTTGGTATTGATAGACTTAATAGTCTCCGAGAAAAATCCAACGTTTAAGTTTTTTACGGACGCCCGGACGGACGGACGAACGGACGACACGGGTGAGTACATAGACTCACTTTTGCTTCGCATGTGAGTCAAAAAGCAAGTACTCACAGCAAACACGCAACGGACATGCTGCGTCTCATTCAGCGTGGCTGAGACTAGTGAATATAGTCTCAGCAACAGGTTGGTCACGTGATAGCCTAAATTCTTCCATAACATGCATACCACCGTTCTGAACAGCCACGCTGAATGCCATATCACATCGTGAGTGTATTCCTCCGCTTGTTGTGATACACTCCATACTGGCAGCCATTTTTCCGTCAGTTCATTTTCTAAACATCGATTTCCCATGAATGTAAAACTTGTATGCGGTAAAATTCGAATCACAAGAGTGTAATATTGTGAACTCTACTAATTATAAGGACTTTGAATACAACAGCAATATTTATACTTCATTGAGCGAGTAAGGCAACCAATCCCGTCTGCATAATCTTCGATACACACAGAAACCCACTGAGTGCTTTTGCTGATGAGGAATCATTAATTTAATGTATGCTTAGAAGGATTAAACTTAGAAAAACTGCTTCTGAGCTATCC
The DNA here is from genome assembly GCA_034096865.1 of Theodoxus fluviatilis. Classification (NCBI taxonomy): domain Eukaryota; kingdom Metazoa; phylum Mollusca; class Gastropoda; order Cycloneritida; family Neritidae; genus Theodoxus; species Theodoxus fluviatilis. Next base: position 2,043 of record JAWQFJ010016549.1, on the reverse strand, counting down.
GATAATATCGAACTTCGGAATCGGACGGATTCCTACAGAAGAAACTTCCACTCGACACAACACAACACAACACAGACACAGACGGAATGTAGGTTAAATCACAGTTAGACCACAGGTTCCGGCCAGAAAGCATTTACTTGCGAGAGTATAACCATAGATTCACGAAACCAGCCCGGACCCATAGGAATCCTTTTCGCTGCGTTTATAGTAGGTCCAAAGATCGCGTGTATTACTACAGTAGTCGCCGCCTATAAAACACGCGGTTAATAAAAACAGCCGTTTTTTACACACAGTTGGTCCGGTCCGGATTTACCACTATATAACATATGTAAAATTGCGCCGGTTATTAAGTATACAGGCGCCGTTTAATAAAAACACTTTCTGTTCTTTTTCTCGCTGTTCGGAGGGTCAGAGTCGATCTCTGGTTGTGAATTCTTGTCAGCAAACCGTTAGATGACAACTAAAGACGCTTCAGCGTTTGTGTGAACAGTGATTACACCCTTGTCAGCAAACCGTCAGATGTCAATTCAACACTGTCTAGTCTCGCTGGATAAGCAGTGAATCAGAAAATGGCTTTAACTTCAGCTCCAAAGAAAAGAAAAAGAACAGAAATGACACCCAAAGACAAAGTGGACTTGCTTGATCGCTACCGAGAGCTAAATTCTAAAAGTTTGAGGGAGGGTGCTGACATTTTGGGTGTGTCGGCATCATTTCTGTGCCAGACACTGAAAAAAGAAGATGAACTTAGGGCTGATATCGCAGAGGGCTCCAGTCAAGGCCAAAGGAAGCGTCGGCGCTGCGGGAAGGATAAAGAGACAGAAGATGGCTTAAAGCGGTGGTTCGACTCTATCCAAGCGCGCAACACACCTGTAAACGGCCCAATCCTGTGTCAGAAGGCGGAACAGATTGCTTCCCAGCTTGGTCGCTCCGAATTCAAAGCTACAAATGGGTGGTTTAACAGGTGGAAGAAACGCAACGGCTTGGTGAAGCGGGAAGTGCCGGTTAATAAAAACGCCGCTTATTAAAAACACTTTTGTTCGGTCCCAATGTGTTTTTAATAAGCGGCGACTACTGTATATACACAATCGCACGTGCGCAAGGCAGTTTACAACCTTATAGACACGTTCGCGCTAAAAGTAGTTCTCAAATGATTTCCTGAAAATCTCATAGATTAGTTTTATTAGAACACCAAATTTGTGTTTATCTATCGGGATAAATAATTGGAGTGAAATAGAATCGCCTCTTTTTACTTTCAATGGTCTTCTGATCATGTTGAATTTTGATTGGTAGAATCATTGGAATGTGGATTCGAAGTCACGTGACCAACCTGTGTCAGAGATACTAATCTCTGTGTTCAGAATGGCTGCGTCTTCGTGCCTCAATCCGAATAATTGTGCAATGTTACAGTGAGCGCATGACCACGTGACTCTGAACGCCCTCTAGCAAGGAAAAAATAATTCTTACGTCAACACATCCCCCCCCCCCCCCCTTACTCAGGGATTTTATCGTTCTTTTCTTCCTTCTACGTTTACTTTTATGGCATGTGATACACTTTCAAACTACAGAAAAAGCGACAGACGAAAATTTTGATAAGAAAATGTAGAGGTATACGCTGAAGTGTTGCTTTCCTTACAATAATTCAAAACAGTAACAGTGGGGATGGAGGATGGGGATGGGGGGTGGGGGTGAAGGTGGAGATGGGGGGTGGGGATGGGGGGGTGGGGATGGGGGTGGGGATGGAGGGTGGGGATGGGGGTGGTGGGGGGGGGGATGGAGGGGGGGATCTGGGTGGGGATGGGGGGTGGGGATGGGGGGTGAGGATGGGGGTAAGGATGGGATGAGGGGAGGGGATGGGGGTGGGGATGAGGGGTGGGGATGGAGGGTGGGTTTGGGGTTGGGGAAGGGGGGTGGGGATGAGATGGGAGTAGGGGGGGTGGGGGAGGGGGAGGGGATGGGGGAGGGATGAGATGGGAGTAGGGATGGGGGTGATAGAGGGTGGGGATGGGGGTGGGGATGGGGGGTAAGGATGGTGGATGTCGATGG
>JAWQFJ010016547.1:0-36638 GCA_034096865.1 Theodoxus fluviatilis | reverse complement strand
TGGCGAAACGGTGACAGCGGGGTGGTGGGGGTGGGGGGAAGAACGACCCTATAGGAGCGCTTGGAGCTCAGCCGAAACGTGAAAGGGGGGGGGGGGGGGAGTTTTCACTGCAAAATGTTCCAATCTGGCGCATTCTGATGGTGATCATTACCACTTTCAGGCAGCACATTTTGTTACTAATAAAAATAGGTTTTTTAATAGTTTTTTTTCTGTTGGGGGGGTGGGGTGTCCGGACCACCCCCCCCCTCGTCTCACCCCTGAAAATTAAGACAAAATATACACAGTAGCTAATCTATGTACAACAGTTGGTAAGGTATATGAAGAATATGATCAACAATGACAAAGATTTTAGTAGATGCCTTTGACAACTGTCAGCTCAGTGAGTCTTCAAGTTCAAGCAAATACGTGTCATATGTACAGGCGACAGCAGTGAGATCATCTGAATAGATAATCACGTATGGATGCTTTAAAAGACTTCATGGAAGTATTGTTCCTTAGGTGCAATGGGAGTGTATTCCATATCATAACACCTGAATATGTAATACTGCCTTTGAAAATGTCTACTCTAGGTTGTGGTAGAATGAAAGTGTTGCGAGATAGTGAATGGCTTGTTTGGGGACGAATGAAGAGATCAGTAAGTCACTTCGGTGCTCGTGAACGAGCAATTTTGTGCATCCTCAATACGTTGAACAATATCCCTTGATAGACCGGGATTGTGTTTGGTCGATTTTGCATGGATTTTGTCAGCTATTGTCGTGAAGTGTTTGTTGAATTATTCAGCATTATTAGATGGAGGTATGTTGCAGACTGTTTTGGAAGTTCTTATGAAGGTATTAATTCTGCGCCATAACATTGATGTGTCATTGCCGTTTTCAATTAGCCTTTGAAAGTAAGTTTTTTTGCATTTCGAACCCGAGTCTTGACATGGTTTCTTTGCTTCTTGTAAGCCGGGATATCATTATTTTTTAAGTCTATCTCTCGTTTTCATAGCCTGCATGATTTTGTTGGTAAGCCAAGGTGGGAGTTTTAAATGCTTGATTCTCTTCCTCTTCATAGGAGCATGTCTTTCTACAGTTTGGAGAAATAGGTCATACCAGAAATGAAGGGCCATGTCAGGGTCAGAATAGTTGAGGACATCATGAAATGGCATTTGTTTTAAATTGTCAAGGAATGAATCAGCATCAAAATGTTTAAAGGATCGATAGTGAATAGTAGTGTGTGTTCTCTTTGGACTTCTTTTGACTTTAGAGGAGAGGGAGCATAGTGTGGGAAAGTGATCACTTATCCCTAATTTAGGTACCTGTATACTTGTCAAGAGGTTTTCAGTGTTTGTGTATATGGTCTATGAGAGTGGATGAGTCATGGGTCACTCTTGTGGCTATGTCGACCACTTGTTTGAGTCCGAATAACGAGATCGTAGATTTCCATGTATGCTGGGGTTTGAACAAATCGATGTTGAAATCTCCCAATGTCCAATGTCCTCGAAATTACGTCACGTTATTCGACGTCAAATGATCACGTCACACATGCCAAAACAGAGTTCCATCCCTTGCCTTCTTTGCAACACCAAAACGTACAAAAAGTCACTTTCTTTTCAAACCTCGATTCTGAAAATTTGATGCACTCAATCGGACCTAATTTCCAGTAAGTGTGCAAAATGTCAAGGAAATCCGTCCAGTAGTTTTTGAGATATCAGCAGTTAAGTCGGGACTGACAGACACACACACACACACACACACACACACACACACAGACAGACAGACAGACAGACAGACAGATAAAGCTGTGAGGACCTCCAGTAAACCTGGAGGGATAAATTTCACAGTGAACCGAGCTGCCCTTGGGTACTCTTCCAATAGGAGTTATCTACCTTGACATTAATCCTCAGCATAGAGAGCTCTACAGTGGATGGCGGGAAGCTGAAATTTTCATATTGCTCCCTCCATTTCCAGCATCTCCTCAGTTACGATGATTATTCCAGATACCTCCACCTCTGAAACTACAGGAAAACTCCTATCAAACCCATCGTCTGACAGCGAGAAGCATTTCCCTCGCGTGGAGTGCTCATACACGAACATCTCTGAACGTTTCCTAATCAAGGATCGGAGTTTCTCGCGGCAGTATGCACACCTGTACGCTGAGCGGCTTCTCACCATGCGGGCCAAACTTACTTCAGCTGCGAAGAAGAATTGGGGTACGTGGTCACAACGTACTAGACTTTTTTACATCGATTTCAGCCAGTCAACAAGTCTTGTAGTGCCCTTGCGTTTCAATCACACGTTCACTTTGTACTTGTATAGCACTTGATAAGTGATGATCCATTTTGAAAGTGAAAGATGCAGAAGCCTTAACTTTGATATCATATGCCTTTAGATGAGTACAGATATGCCCCCCCCCCCCCCCCAAAAAAAAAAGTGTTCCAAAATGAATAAAGATTTAACGGAAAATGTAGTGTAAGTGCTGCTTAAGAATGCGAAGGTGATTTCCCCGTGTCCCTCCGTTTACGTCTTCCTCTCGGTCTTACCTCCCCTTATGAAAATCAGTCTCTTCCTTCACTTTCGGAGTAGTACTGCCTCACTCACTAAAGTACTACACACATCTACCCCCACCCCTTTTATTTCCTTTCCATCACCATTCCTATTGTCAACCATCACTTCCGTCGTTTTACTATTAATTAGAATTCCAAGACCCCCGCCCTCCCTAAGTCAGTCTCTGTCTCGCTGGGTCTCTCTCTCTCTCTGTGTCTCTCTCTCTCTCTGTGTATCTCTCTCTCTTTCTCTGTGTGTCTCCCTGTCGCTGTCTCTCTGTCTCTGTCTCAGATTTAGAAAAGTTCAATGTTGAATGTTTATCACTTTATGGCTTGAAGTTGAAGTGAAAACTAGAAAAGTAATGTGCACTCATCTGTTATGTTGGGATTTCTCTACAGAAATCCTGCATCTACCTACTGTTGGTATGATGAATTTTTAAACATTATGGACAAGTTTTTGCCTTCAAGAAGAATGTGGTTCTGTTGGGCGATTTCAATATTGATTATTTTAAAAAGAATTGTGCATGAGATTATACCATTGCTCTCTTTGGTCTCACACAATTAGTTCACACTGCAACTAGAGTCACACAGGCGACATCATCTTTGATAGATCATCTATATACCACAAACAGTTGTATTGTTAAAGATGTATGGTCACCTAATGTAGGCATTAGTGATCACTATCCAATAGTATGCTCTCTACATTCCAGAACTCCTAAGTGTAAGAAAGATCACCACACCTACATACATTATAGATGTTTCAAGAAATTTAATATAGACTCATTCTGCTTAGCTTTACAGAATACTCCATTTTATAGTGTAGTTAATGTTGCGAACCATAACAATGCACTGAAACTTTGGTATAGTCTTTTCCTATCAGTTATTGACGAACATGCTCCTATGAAAAAGAAACGTGTACGTCATCCAACGCTTCCACCATGGATGACAAAGGATGTAATGTTAGCAATGACTGTGAGAGATCGATTAAGAAAAAATATAGATTTCCCAGCTTACAAAAAACAGCGTAAAATTATTAAGAGTCTGGTAAGAAAAGCTAAAAAAGAATACTTTCAAAGGATTATAGAAGATAATGAGGATACGGCTTCGGTGTTGAAAGCCATCAATACATTTACTAATCGAAACAAAGTTAAATCTGCTGTAGCATCTTTGACAGTTAATGTTGATGAATGCAATGCTCACCTTCTTTCTGTGGCCCAAAATTTTTATAGACTGTCAATGTGCAAAGTAACCTTTCCGGAGAATTGATTTTGAGTGATTTTTGCAAAGGAAGATTGTCCGAGTCTAAAGAATTTGAGATACCACTTCTTGGCATTCATGAAGTTGGCATATTTCTTGAGAAGATGAATAAGAAATCAGTTGGACATGATGGTATTAACACCTTCATTTTGAAAATTTCTATTCCATACATTATTGAATCTCTATATACTCACGGACAAAAGATATATGCAAAAGATGCAATCAGGATGGAAGCGCTCGCCATGCCTTCGCATATCCTAACACGTCCGTATGCTTCATCAATGCAGAATCTGCACTCATCTGTGAACACCACATGTCCCCACTGTTGCCTGCGCCAGTTGATTCTAGCCTGAGCCCACTGGAGACGAGCCTGGCGATGACGATGAATCAGCACTGGTCCTGGAGCTGGACGACGGTTTAGTAGCCCGTTCTCCTTGAAACGACGGCACACTGTCCTGGCGCTGACTCAATGTTGGGCAGTGCCTGGCAAGTTTGCTGATGTGGTAGTCGCCTTCAGGAACTTTTCTTGCCAATGGCTTCTTAAAATGTAGCGGTCTTGCCGAGGGGTCGTAGCTTGAGGCCTGCCTGACCGTGGTCCATCAGCAACCGTGCCAGTCACCTGGAAACAGTGCTCTAGACAGTAGATAGTCGAGAGGTGAACATTGAATAGGTTTGCGACTCTTCTGTGAGGAACACCAGCCTCCAAATGGCCAAGCACTCAGTTGTGTTCTTCTGCGCTAAGTCTTGGCATCGCTGCTGAGGACTGATGAAAAGGAAAGAGAAAATTGTCAGGCCAGCATTTTATTGAGGTACAACCCCTGAACACTGCTACAGCAAGCACATTTTGCCGCACAACTTGGACGTGCCTCCCATGAGGCGATCACCATGCCGCATTTGACAGTCATTTGCCACTGTAAACAGAACGCTGTGCACGAAATGTGCACGTTGTGCGGTAGTTAAGAGTGCAAATGCATAGGCACTGTACGCAAAATATCTCAAGATTGTATAAAAAATATAAAAAATACACAATAACTTTTTCGCGTTTCTTATGTCTGTGAGTATATAATAACTTACGTATCATCAATCACACGTTCCCCGATGAATGGAAAATAGCGAAAGTTATTCCTTTACCAAAAATGAAGACCCGTTTGAATATTGATGATTTTAGACCCATTTCAATACTTTCTATACTATCAAAGCCACTTGAAAAGCATAAATTCACAAGCATTTGATGGCATATCTGGATCAACATGATCTACTTTATTGATATTCTCTTCAATCGGGTTTCCGGCCAAAACATTCTTGCCGCACAGCATTAACTCGATTGATTGATTCTTGGCTATGTGCCATTAATAAACTTGTCACAGTTGATTGGTTCCATCTTTCTTGATCTAAAGAAAGCGTTTGACATGGTTCATCATGACATTTCAATTGAAAAATTATCACTATATCTAAATGGTTTTAACACGGTGAAATTCTTTTAATCATTCTTAAAAGACAGACAGCAGTACAGTGTTCAAAAAAAGTAGAGGATATTGATATAAATGAGACTATAACCAAATTGCGCTTATAATCAGAGACTTGCTTTATTTCATTATGGATCCAACAGCATGTTAACAACATTTTCAAAGCAAAAATCAACAAAATTAGTCACGTGACTTTTTACACGCTTCCCCTCAAAGCAGAGTGACATTTCAAAAATAACAAAAGTTCTGAAAGTCTCTAATAACGGGTTGGGCCTCCGTTAACGGTCAAACAGGCTGTGCAGCGCCTCCTCATGCTGTTGATGTGCTGCCTGATGGTTGCTTGAGGAATTGCAACCCATTCCTGCTGAAGGACAAGGGCCAGCTGCTGAAGCTTCTGGGGAGCTGGAACGACATCCCGGACACGTCTCCCCAGAAAGTTCCACAGGTTTTCAATAGGGGACAGGTCGGGGGACATCGATGGCCATGGCAGGGAATTGATCTGCCGTCTTTGCAGGTGATTCCTGACGACATTTGCTCGATGAGCTGGGGCATTGTCGTCCTGCAAGATGAATCCCGGCCCATGGCGGCGTGCAAAGGGCACAACAAGTGGATCAATGATGTTGTCCCGGTAGTAGACACCATTGACATTGCCCTGGCACACATGAAAGGGCGTTCTGCCAGTGCTGGTGATGCCACCCCACACCATAACGCTGCCCCGCCCAAAGCGGTGGTGAGCAATCATGTTGTCCTGATGATAACGGTCTCCACGATGCCTCCAAACCCGCACCCGGTCATCGTTGAAGTCCAGCTCGAATCTCGATTCGTCCGAAAACATCACGTCACCCCATTGGCGCCTGGTCCATCGTTGGTGGATGCGGCACCAGGCGCTTCTTGCTTGGCGATGGCGTGATGTGAGAGGCAACACTATTCGCGGTCTAAAGGCGTTCACCTGAGCTTCGTGCAACCGGTTTCGGATGGTCTGGGCGCAGACTTGAACCCCTGCTACCCGTTGGAGGTGTTGTCTCAACAGGGTAGCACTTTGGGTGTTGTTTCGTTGAGCATGATTGGTGATGATCAAGTCTTGACGACGGGTGGTTATTCTTGGTCGCCCACTTCTAGGCCTGTCGACAACTTCTCCGGTATTAAGGTAACGGTTCCACAGTCTGCTGATGACAGACTGTGAAACACCAAGGTGTCTTGCCACGTTCACCTGCGTACTTCCGGTCTGTAGCATTTCGACTCCGACCCATCTTTGGTCTTCTCTTAGCCGCTGCATGATTTCAACTGAAGTTTTGACCGACTGTGTGGCTAGAACACACTTGCCAGGAGTGAGTACAGTCAAAATTATTTGATTTGCACGTGTTTTTGACGAAGAAAACCTTTGTGTGAAAATGGGGCATTGACCCCAAACTGCCTTGCGTTGCTTTAGTTTTTTGCACGAGCATCCAGGAACTAGGTCAATGGTGTGAAAATGTAGGGCAATGGTGTGGCTATCCATGACCATCAATAAATAATTCCTGCCTTTTAAGATTCATCTGATTTTTATGCTTAAAACTCAATATCCCCTACTTTTTTTTAACACTGTATATCTATTTCAATGGACATGCTTCTTTTTGTGGCCATTTACAAGTGGGTGTGCCACAAGGTTCTGTCTTAGGTCCTCTTTTGTTCTGCCTATTCATCAATGACCTACCATTACATATCTCTGATAAAGAGGTTACATGTGATACATGTTTGCTGATGATATAACACTTTCAACCTCAGGTGTCAGGACTGAATGTGTGGCAGTAAAACGTCAGAGGAGCCTGGATGAAATACGTTCCTGGTGCTCTTCGAATCATATGGTCATTAATCCTTCCAAAACGAAATATATGGTGATAACTACGAGACAAAAACATCAAATATATCCTTTATCTCTTCCTCTTGTTCTTGATTCTTTGAGAATCGAAAAAATTGTTGAGCACAAAGTTCTTGGTGTAATAATTGATGATCATTTAGGATGGCAATCACACATTGATTATATTTGTAAAAAAATCAATTAATCTATTTCTTCTCTCCAAATTAAGACATATTGTTGACGTTCAAACTTGCAAAATCTTCTTCCATGCTCATATCTTATCTCACGTTAATTATGCGTCAACAATTTGGGATGGCTGTAGTGACGCTAACTTGAAAAGGCTGAAGTCATTGTATCGAAGAGCCTCTAAGCTTATGATAACAGATAGTTCACTATCTACAAATGACAAAATGAAAGAACTTAACATATTGCCTTTTCATAAGCATTTACAATTCAATAAATGTGTCTTAATGAAAAGAATTAATGATTGTGATGTGCCTGATTATTTGATAAACTTATTCCAACATTCAAATATTCGTGTACATAACTTTATAATACCACAACCTAGGATTGATTTGTTTAAACATAGCCTATCTTATTCAGGGGCTACTATGTGGAACACACTATCCAATTCTCTAAAAATTGCGAAATCTTTAGAGAAATTTAAATTGAAACTACATACTTTTCTTATGCAGTCATCCTAGATACTTTCATCTTATTCTAAATTCACTTTGTGGCTATTTTCAACGTGGTATTTCGTTACCATGAATTGATTGTAACCTGTGTTATTGTGTGAATTTTGTGTGGGTGGGTAGGATTAGGGGATGGGATTGGATTTGTTTGTTTTCTTGTTTTAACAAGGGCTGGATGTAAGATAGGCAGTTATGCCTAATTCATGTATTTCCATTGAAAAATAAACTCTCTCTCTCTCTCTCTGTCTCTCTCTCTCTCTCTCTCTCTCTCTCTCTCTCTCTCTCTCTCTCTCTCTCTCTCTCTCTCTCTCTCTCTCTCTCTCTCTCTCTCTCTCTCTCTCTCTCTCTCTCAGGGGAAAGTATATATATGGATCAAATACCAAGGCAATGAGGGACATGTCAATGTATATTTTTTATTACCTGAAACTTAGAGAGGAGAAAGTGACCACTCATACCATCGACAACCAACCAACCAACCAACCAACCAACCAACCAACCAACCAACCAACCACTCTCTCCCTCTCTCTCTGTGTCTGTCTCTGTGTCTCTGTCTCTGTGTCTCTCTCTTTCTCTCTCTCTCTCTCTCTCTCTCTCTCTCTCTCTCTCTGTCTCTCTCTCTGTCTCTCTCTCTCTCTCTCTTTCTCTCTCTCTCTCTCTCTCTCTCTCTCTCTCTCTCTCTCTCTCCCTTCTCTCTCTCTCTCTCTCTCTCTCTCTCCTCTCTCTCTCTCTCTCTCTCTCTCTCTCTCTCTGTCTGTCTGTCTGTCGTCTGTCTGTCTCTCTCTCTCTCTCTCTCTCTCTCTCTCTCTCTCTCTCTCTCTCTCTCTCTCTCTCTCTCTCTCTCTCTCTCCTCCCCCCCCCCCCCCCCCCCCCCCCCTGTGGGTTCGGGGTAAGAATTGACCCACCACGGCTCCCTACGCGATTCGTAAGAGGCGAATACCTAGGGACACCATGACTGCATTAGTGTTTACTCTCAACTGTTTTAGTGATTTTTGTGCTAAATGGCCTTACATAGCCTACAAAGGCTGATAGGCCGTAAAACACTATCCATCCATCCATCTCTCTCTCTCTCTCTCTCTCTCTCTCTCTCTCTCTCTCTCTCTCTCTCTCTCTCTATCTCTCTCACACACAAACAGTAAAATGTTGTGTAAAATGTGACGGAATGACGTCAGATTTCTTTGAGGCTCACATGGGATTAAAGCAGGGCTGCAAAATGAGTCCATTACTTTTTTCTTACCTGATGACGTCACTGACTGAGGAGATTGTAGAACATGGAAAGCATGGAGTTCAGGTAATGGCAAATGGTCCCGATATATTTCTGCTCCTTTTTGCTGATGACATTGTTCTCCTTTCTGATACTATTATTACAGGTTTGCAGAACCAAATAGACAATTTAAGTAAAGCAACTAGTAAGAGGTTAGGATTAAGAGTGAATTATAGAAAAACCAAGGTCATGGCATTTCGTTTGGGTGGACATTTGGCAAAGGGTGAGGAATGGCATCTGGATGGCCAGAAACTTGAAGTTGTATCTGAATACAGATATCTTGGCATTGTGTTGTCTACGAAATTGAGCACGAATTCAACACTGTCTGATCTTGTTTGTAGAGGAAGGGCTGCAGCATTCAGGATTGTCAAGATTTTCAGAAGACTTGTACATGTAACTCCAGAAGTATTCTTTAGAGTACTGGATGCACAAATACAACCTATACTATTATATGGCTCTGAAATATGGGGATTAGACGATTGCCAGTTGATTGAAGGTGTACATCTACTTCTGTTGAAACAGTTTCTGAATGTTAGTATAAGAACACCCAATGCTATGGTCTATGGCGATACAGGGAGATATCCTTTGTACATCAATGCTGTCATAAGATCCATTAGATATTGGTTAAAAATCTTGAAAATGGACGATAGCAGATTCCCGAAAATGATGTATAAATCAATGTTGAGAAACACTGATAATAATAATTGGGCTTCAAAGGTTCGGACTCTCTTACTGGAAAATGGGCTTGAAAATGCATGGGTGACCCAAGAGGTGGCGAATGAACGCACCTTTTTACAAACGCTCAGAGAACAATTGATAAAAAGGTTTATTGTTGGTTGGGAATCCGATGTGAATAGAAGTATCCGTTTTAGGCAATACAGGGAGTATAAAGCAATCTTTGGAATTGAAACGTATTTGCACACCCTGAACAGAAAAGTCTTCAGAGATACTTGGATACGTTTTCGCCTGGGCATTAGTGAACTAACAGTACACAGACAGAGATATTGTATAGAAAATTACGAAATCTTATGTCCAGCATGTCACGAGAGAGATGAAGATGAGCAGCATTTTGTTCTGTACTGTCCAGCTTATGAAGACATCCGAATGAAGTTTGTAGTACCATATGTACAAAGTAACAATACTGAACCACTTGTGCAGCTGTTTTCTGCAAAAGAGCCATGTATTATACGTGCCGTGAGTACTTATCTGTACTATGCGTTTAAAAGAAGAGCAGAATCTGCTGAGTCTGCTGAGAGTAATTCATTCTTCGTCTAATATGTGCGGTATACTACTTAAGAGGAGCCTCCAGATTATTCATCGTAAAATGTATTGTGCTCTCGCATTAGTTACTTCTCTACATTAATTATTTTGGCAATATAATGTTTTGTATTCAATTGTAATGGGCCAAAGGCCTACACAATAAACTGTTTTGTTGAACTATATTGTTTGTTGTCTCTCTCACACACACACACACACACACACACACACACACACACACACACACACACACACACACACACAGAGTAAATATCACTTTCCTCATTCCTTTTTCATATCACAACCAGTTTGCTCTTTCCCAAATATAATCAACCACCTAATTCCCACCCCTACCCCCTACTCCCCACTCCTTTCTTAGTACTGTTCCTTCTGTTGAAATACAAACAAGCAGAGCCATGTTTTATGACTGTGGCTTCTGTCAGAGGATGGCCATGTCATAAATCAGTGCCTTTTTCAACATCATATAAGCATTAAAACTCCTTGCCCTGAAGTGTACAGTGATGTCCATTTCTGTTTGCAGGCAGTGATGTCACCATTCGAAAGCTGCATGAGTTGCAGAGTGATGAGAAGTGTGTGGTCATTGGCACACTCTTCAAGCACATGGAACTCAAGCCCAACATTCTGAAGGAAATCAGTGATGAGGTAAAATTGTCAGGCAGCACTTTGTTGCCTTCCATTAAAAAATATCCCCACTCACAGTCATCTCCATGCCCCTATCCCCACTCACAGTTATCTCCATGCCCCTATCCCCACTCACACTCATCTCCATGCCCCTATCCCCACTCACAGTCATCTCCATGCCCCCCATCCCCACTCACAGTTATCTCCATGCCCCCCATCCCCACTCACAGTCATCTCCATTCCCCCATCCCCACTCACAGTCATCTCCATTCCCCCCATCCCCACTCACAGTTATCTCCATGCCCCCCATCCCCACTCACAGTCATCTCCATTCCCCCATCCCCACTCACAGTCATCTCCATTCCCCCATCCCCACTCACAGTCATCTCCATGCCCCTCATCCCCACTCACAGTCATCCAGTGATTCAGATTGTTTTCAGACTTCATGGGCCCAATGACCCATGGAATTGAACCTTCACTTCAAACAGAATGATCCTCCACCTCACACATGACACCCCTACAGCATCCCGCCCCCCATACACACACAAATGAATAATTAAATAAGCAAAAAAAATAAAAATAAAACACATGTCAAGCTGTGTGTCTTTCAGTTGTTTTATTGTCTCTTTTAACATTTCGTTCTGTGGACACAGAGTCATGATCACTCAAAACCCATTCTATTCTTTCTTGGTAGCATGATGTTTTGTTTAAACAAACTTGGTTTTAGGGCCAAACACAATGAAATCTAACAGAGATCTGCTTCAACCAGTCAAACACAAAATCACTCCTCTAGTATTCGCTCATTCACCTTCTTTCCGGAAGTTTGACGCATACAACCTTACACTCTCACAGTTCACATTTCCACAACCGATATCATCAAGAGCAAAACGACGCAAAACCCAACACGACAGCGAGCCTGACTATCACTTCAGGTGACACTAGGTTTACGGTACTGAACCCACCCCACCCCCCACTCCTGCCCCTCTCTTTTTATTCTTCTTCTCCGCCCTAGATCTCTTCCCTCTTTTAACCCGCCCCAACCCTATCCCTCTTTTATCCCTTTTTTCCCCCTTCTCCGCTCTAGATCTCTTGCCTCTTTACCCCCTCCCCAGGCCCTCCTCGCAACGAGTTCGCGGCACTTAGCTTTTTTTTGAGACGACAGTTTGCTAGATCAGTTCAGTTCAGTTCAGTTCAGTTCAGTTCTGAACTTGCTAGATCACTGACCCACTAAACGCTGGAGGAGGGGAGGAAAGGAAGGGGGATACACATGCCGCCTTGCCGACATCTAAGAGAAGGGGGAGAAAGGTTGGAGTGCGGGAGGCAGGAGTTGGAAGGGGCGTGGGGAAAACACGTGCCGGCTGGCTGATCTGGGAGAAGGGAGAGAAAAAACGATCGCTTCAATTTTCAGCTAGTAAGAGATAAAAACTAAACAGTTACCGCTTGCTTTATTCTTGCAAAACATTGAAGACAACGTCAACTGACGTTGGTTTTCTTCAGTTTCTTTTCTAAGCCTTTTCTTCGGTGGCATCTTGATTCCGCACATGTGAGCAAGTCTGTACAAGGTAAACTGATAGAGGTTCGCTGATTGGTTGTCTGCTGGCTGTTAGCCAATCACACAGAGCGATGCATCGATGCTAGGCAAAGCAGCACTTTGGCGTCGGTTTTGGTACTCCGTGGTGTGGCCACATGTGCTTGGTGTGGCTTAGTGGTACAGATGGACCGAGGATTGATACAAGTTGGCGATTTTTATGACGCGCCCGGCTGGCGCATACACATTGAAAGTAACGCGCCATTCTGATAAAATATGCGCCAATGGCGCGGGCGCGCCAACAACCTGAAGCACTGGTCATCTCCATGCCCCCCATCCCCACTCACAGTTATCTCCATGCCCCCCATCCCCACTCACAGTCATCTCCATGCCCCTCATCCCCACTCACAGTCATCTCCATGCCCCTCATCCCCACTCACAGTCATCTCCATGCCCCTCATCCCCACTCACAGTCATCTCCATGCCCCCCATCCCCACTCACAGTCATCTCCATGCCCCTCATCCCCACTCACAGTCATCTCCATGCCCCTCATCCCCACTCACAGTCATCTCCATGCCCCTCATCCCCACTCACAGTCATCTCCATGCCCCTCATCCCCACTCACAGTCATCTCCATGCCTCCTGTCCTTTTGTTCAACTTCGTTTTGATATCTTTGAGCATCCAAGTTTAAATAAGGCTAAAGTTGCCGGAACAGTTTTTAAGAAAACATGTAGCAAATTTGCCAGGGGGCCATATCAGGTATGTACATGTACTTCTGTAGCTTTATGCAAAAGTTAAATATGAACCTTTACCCTAGTAGATGCAGCGCATGCTGCTAGGTCATGACTGGGCCAAGCTTGCTTGGTGCAGTAAATGCTGCAAATGATGAAGGGGGAAGGTCATGAAATATGCTCTCCCAAAGGAATTCAGCATTTGACATTTTCCTAATACAATGACATGGATTTTTGTCTTTGTTCAACTGAGTACTTCTGGTATAGGTTTTACTATTATTTTGTTGAACAGTTAGAAGGGCGTGTGCCAAAGAAAAGGGGAGGTGTCTCATCCTTGCTGTAGCTCGTTTTCCAAAGAAAAGGGGAGGTGTCTCATCCTTGCTGTAGCTCGTTTTTTAGTTGTGCTGACAGACCAAACAGTCCCAATTATGATGCTTAGGGTAAGAGCTAATCATATGTGCTATAGATATGTTAATCTATTGGAAATTTGTATTAAAAACTAAATTTATAAATTTGTGGTTGAAAAATCTTATTGTGTCATTTTTTCCAACTCTGGCCATGAACGCTCATATTTTCTTGGTTATTGCAAGTTTAACATATGGCTGGAGCTGCTAAATGCCCTTCTGATCAGCTGGAAACTGTGGCTGCTGGGCTTTCAGGGCCTGCTCCAGTAGCTCAGCCAGGGGCTGCTGGGCTTTCAGGGCCTGCTCCAGTAGCTCAGCCAGGGGCTGCTGGGCTTTCAGGGCCTGCTCCAGTAGCTCAGCCAGGGGCTGCTGGGCTTTCAGGGCCTGCTCCAGTAGCTCAGCCAGGGGCTGCTGGGCTTTCAGTGCCTGCTCCAGTAGCTCAGCCAGGGGCTGCTGGGCTTTCAGGGCCTGCTCCAGTAGCTCAGCCAAGGGCTGCTGGGCTTTCAGGGCCTGCTCCAGTAGCTCAGCCAGGGGTTGCTGGGCTTTCAGGGCCTGCTCCAGTAGCTCAGCCAGGGGCTGCTGGGCTTTCAGGGCCTGCTCCAGTAGCTCAGCCAGGGGCTGCTGGGCTTTCAGTGCCTGCTCCAGTAGCTCAGCCAGGGGCTGCTGGGCTTTCAGGGCCTGCTCCAGTAGCTCAGCCTGTGGCTGCTGGGCTTTCAGGGCCTGCTCCAGTAGCTCAGCCAGGGGCTGCTGGGCTTTCAGGGCCTGCTCCAATAGCTCAGCCAGGTAATAAGGTATCAGTGAGACAGTTCTTTGTGGGGCAAACCATAGATTCCAGTCTTAAGCTGACCTAAAACAATGGTAAGCTCACAGTGCTTTATAAATCACAATCAAGCAATGTATATCAGAATTTACAGTTTAACTAAGCATAAGACAAACCCCTTTATACATTTTAGTTAAAATACACAAGGAATACACATACATGAATGCACATACACACATGTACACAGATGTGCACACAAATACACATGCACTATATATATATATATATATATATATATATATACACACACACTATATATACACACAATTAAGAGTATGTTTGTAACAATACACAGCTTATTCAAGTGATTGCACTGTCTCATGCACCCATGTATGATGATGGATGCTACATGTAGGGTTGTGGAGAAAGTCTGCAATGACTGCATGCACTGAAACTGTTGGTGAATAGTCATAGGCCAAAAGAAAAAATAAATCTGGTTACGGTAATGTGGCAACAACAAAAAAGAGTGGGGTTGGAGGTGAGCTCAAACTTAAAAAAAAAAAGAATTTAACTAGAAGAGGCCAGATTGAACATAAATCACAATTTCCCTTCTGCTGAAAAAACCCATTTCTAAAATGTGGATTCCCCGAGTGCTTCTAAGGCAGGGAAAATGGGACAGAAAACATTAAATTTCTTAACTTTAATTTCCCTTTTTTTAATTTTTAGTTTAGGGTTGGCAGAAAAGTATAGGGGCAGTCAGGTGACCATAACCACATCTTTTTTTAATTAATGGGTTGATGGGTCTCATAGTCATAGCACAGAGTAGAGTCTGTAGGAAGTGTGATGCTGTGACAAGATACAGTCAGGTGATGATGGGTCTCATAGCACAGAGTAGTCTGCAGGAAGTGTGATGCTGTGACAAGATACAGTGTCAGGTGTTGCTGGGTCTCATAGCACAGAGTAGTCTGCAGGAAGTGTGATGCTGTGACAAGATACAGTGAGGTGTTGATGGGTCTCATAGCACAGAGTAGAGTCTGTAGGAAGTGTGATGCTGTGACAAGATACAGTGAGGTGTTGATGGGTCTCATAGCACAGAGTAGTCTGTAGGAAGTGTGATGCTGTGACAAGATACAGTGTCAGGTGTTGATGGGTCTCATAGCACAGAGTAGTCTGCAGGAAGTGTGATGCTGTGACAAGATACAGTGTCAGGTGTTGATGGGTCTCATAGCACAGAGTAGAGTCTGCAGGAAGTGTGATGCTGTGACAAGATACAGTGTCAGGTGTTGATGGGTCTCATAGCACAGAGTAGAGTCTGCAGGAAGTGTGATGCTGTGACAAGATACAGTGTCAGGTGTTGCTGGGTCTCATAGCACAGAGTAGTCTGCAGGAAGTGTGATGCTGTGACAAGATACAGTGAGGTGTTGATGGGTCTCATAGCACAGAGTAGAGTCTGCAGGAAGTGTGATGCTGTGACAAGATACAGTGAGGTGTTGCTGGGTCTCATAGCACAGAGTAGAGTCTGCAGGAAGTGTGATGCTGTGACAAGATACAGTGAGGGGTTGATGGGTCTCATAGCACAGAGTAGTCTGCAGGAAGTGTGATGCTGTGACAAGATACAGTGAGGTGTTGATGGGTCTCATAGCACAGAGTAGAGTCTGGAGGAAGTGTGATGCTGTGACAAGATACAGTGTCAGGTGTTGCTGGGTCTCATAGCACAGAGTAGTCTGGAGGAAGTGTGATGCTGTGACAAGATACAGTGTCAGGTGTTGATGGGTCTCATAGCACAGAGTAGTCTGGAGGAAGTGTGATGCTGTGACAAGATACAGTGAGGTGTTGATGGGTCTCATAGCACAGAGTAGTCTGCAGGAAGTGTGATGCTGTGACAAGATACAGTGTCAGGTGTTGATGGGTCTCATAGCACAGAGTAGAGTCTGCAGGAAGTGTGATGCTGTGACAAGATACAGTGTCAGGTGTTGCTGGGTCTCATAGCACAGAGTAGAGTCTGCAGAAGTGTGATGCTGTGACAAGATACAGTGTCAGGTGTTGATGGGTCTCATAGCACAGAGTAGTCTGGAGGAAGTGTGATGCTGTGATAAGATACAGTGAGGTGTTGATGGGTCTCATAGCACAGAGTAGAGTCTGCAGGAAGTGTGATGCTGTGACAAGATACAGTGTCAGGTGTTGATGGGTCTCATAGCACAGAGTAGTCTGCAGGAAGTGTGATGCTGTGACAAGATACAGTGAGGTGTTGATGGGTCTCATAGCACAGAGTAGTCTGTAGGAAGTGTGATGCTGTGACAAGATACAGTGTCAGGTGTTGATGGGTCTCATAGCACAGAGTAGTCTGTAGGAAGTGTGATGCTGTGACAAGATACAGTGAGGTGTTGATGGGTCTCATAGCACAGAGTAGTCTGCAGGAAGTGTGATGCTGTGACAAGATACAGTGAGGTGTTGCTGGGTCTCATAGCACAGAGTAGAGTCTGTAGGAAGTGTGATGCTGTGACAAGATACAGTGAGGTGTTGCTGGGTCTCATAGCACAGAGTAGAGTCTGTAGGAAGTGTGATGCTGTGACAAGATACAGTGAGGTGTTGATGGGTCTCATAGCACAGAGTAGAGTCTGTAGGAAGTGTGATGCTGTGACAAGATACAGTGAGGTGTTGATGGGTCTCATAGCTCAGAGTAGAGTCTGTAGGAAGTGTGATGCTGTGACAAGATACAGTGAGGTGTTGATGGGTCTCATAGCACAGAGTAGAGTCTGCAGGAAGTGTGATGCTGACAAGATACAGTGTCAGGTGTTGCTGGGTCTCATAGCACAGAGTAGTCTGCAGGAAGTGTGATGCTGTGACAAGATACAGTGTCAGGTGTTGATGGGTCTCATAGCACAGAGTAGAGTCTGTAGGAAGTGTGATGCTGTGACAAGATACAGTGTCAGGTGTTGATGGGTCTCATAGCACAGAGTAGTCTGTAGGAAGTGTGATGCTGTGACAAGATACAGTGTCAGGTGTTGATGGGTCTCATAGCACAGAGTAGTCTGTAGGAAGTGTGATGCTGTGACAAGATACAGTGTCAGGTGTTGAGACCATGTGTGGGCATCTCTCTTGCAGCACAACCTGCCGCCCCAGCCCCTTCAGTCTAAATACATCCAGGACGACGACAAACTGATCCTGGAGGATGAACTGCAACGCATCTTCCTTGTAGGGGAACTCCATGTCCACACCTCCATCACTGGTGGGCATCATGGGTTGCTGTCTGTGTGTGTGTGTGTGTGTGTGTGTTGTGTGTGTGTGTGTGTGTGTGTGTGTATTTGTGTGTGTGTGTGTGTGTGTGTGTTTGTGTGTGTGCATGTGTTTTGTGTGTGTGTGCATGTGCATGTTTGTGTGTGTGAATTTTAAGTGCGCGCATTAATGACATGCATTCAAACAAGGCCTAACCTGGAATTTAAGGGAGACAACTATATTCACAATTCGTTGTGACGGGTGTATGTGTGTGTGTGTGTGTGTGTGTGTGTGTGTGTGAATGTTATTCTTGTAGGAGTAAAGATGTTTCTGTAATTTTGTCTGTGTTTCAAAATAGACAACTTTCACCAAGCAGAACCTTTATATTTTGCCTTGAAATAGAGTACTTTGCCATGCAAGGTTGTTGGAAACAAATATGAACTTGAATCGCAGTGATTTGCGGTAAATTGATCTTTTCAACTTTGCCAGGCATGGTGTGAGAGGTACGTAAACAAAGTGCAACTAGAGACCCCTGCGAGGTGGGTTGGTTTGCTGTTGCCAGGTGTGGTGGTGGCTGTGCTGGGAACAGAGCCAGAGCAGGACAAGGGGAAGTTCCATGTGGAGGACTACTGCTTCCAGGAACTGCCAGAGCAGGTGCCCAGGCCGGTACTGGAGGAAGACAGGTGGGCTCCCCTGACCTTGCTAGAGGCATGGCTAGCATTTGATTGTGGTCATGGCGCCATGCTCAAAGCTGTGCTGATCCTACAGTTGCCTTCTGCTGCAGTGTGCCTAATTCATGTACTTTTTTCCACAAGAGTGTGTTGCTGGATACAGCAGTGGTCTGAGGTGGAAATTGCAAAGGATTATCAGAGCATACATTTGCAGCTTTTCTGCATGACCCAAGGGAGTCAACAAACTGTTCCACTGGCTCTGTGAGTAGAGGATAAAGGTGTGCAGTTCGAACTCCCAGAGCTTTGTGAAAGAAGCAATGCATATCAAGCACCTTAATCCGTCAGTCACAAACTTTTGCAAGTTTGATTTGTTATTTAAAACTAATGAATCGACCAAGCCCCAAAAAGTGGCTACTTGTACTTGTAGTGTGATAATGGTGTCAATGAAAGTGAGAGCAACTGTAATGATAATGACTTTGTTTTGAGAGAATCTATACATACATATATATACATAAACATTTCAGTTGAAAATGGAAGGAGAAGAAAGCCTGACAATGCCTTCGTGACACTGGTTACTGTGACAGGTACCTGCTGCTGGTGTCGGGGCTGGAGCTGGGGGGAGGTGGGGGGGAGCACATGCTGGAACTGCAGCTGCTGGTGGACCTGGTGGGGGGACAACTGGGGGATCTCGGCCAGCAGAGCTCCGCTGCCTCCATTGTCCGTGTCATCCTGGCTGGCAATGCCCTGGCCCGCTCCACCCAGGACCGTGACTGTCTAAATAAGGTGTGTGTGTGTGTGTGTGTAGTGAGTGTCGTGTATATGTGTGTGTGTGAGTGTGTGCATGCAGGCAGATGTGTGTGAGAGCTTGACTAATATCATTAACCACTGGCCTGAGGCCACCAGAAAACAACGTAGGGCCGCCTAAGTTAAAAACTCAGTGGCCCAACCTGTCACCTTAATTTTTTAGTTTCCATCATTTTATGCACCGACAGACAATTGAGAATGGCAGACGAAAGATTTCGGAGTCCTCGTGAGCAGCAAATTGAATTATTTCAGTTATTGCCCATTACATGTGCCTATAAATTGTTCTGCAGCAAGGTTATTTGAATGTAAGGCCCACCTGTTTTTGGGTGGGGCCACCACATTTTGGGCCTAGGTGACGTTATGGGCCATCACAATTGGTTGAATTAATCAAACCCTGTATATGTGCGCATGCATTAAAGTGCATGCATTATATGATGTGTGTGTGTGCATATGTGTGTAATCATGAGGGTGGCACATGTGTATGTAGCTGATGTGTTTTTGATTGTACACATTGTGTGTGTGTGTGTGTGTGTGTGTGTGTGTGTGTGTGGATATGTGTGGATGTGCAGGATAATCATTGGATTTGTTTGTGAGTGGTGGGATGGGGTGAGTGGGGAAGAAGGGAGTGTTTGTTTAAATGTGTCTAAAATATTAACTGGGTGTGCCCATTTGTACATGTACAGTATCAGTGGCATCACTTTCAGGCCAAGTACCTGACCAAGAAAACTGCTGCAGGCACTGTGGAAGCAGTGAAGAGTCTGGACGACATTCTGGTCCAGCTTGCTGTGAGTTGTCTGCTTGTCCGTCCGTCCGTCTGTCTGTCTGTCTGTCTGTCTGTCTGTCTGTCTGTCTGTCTGTCTGTCTGTCTGACTGTCTGTCTGACTGTCTGTCTGTCTGTCTGTCTGTCTGTCTGTCTGTCTGTCTGTCTGTCTGTCTGTCCGTCCGTCCGTCCGTCCGTCCGTCCGTCCGTCTGTCTGTCTGTCTGTCTGTCTGTCTGTCTGTCTACCTGTCTGTCTGACTGTCTGTCTGACTGTCCGTCCGTCTGTCTGTCTGACTGTCTGTCTGTCTGTCTGTCTGACTGTCTGTCTGTCTGTCTGTCTGACTGTCTGTCTGTCTGTCTGTCTGTCTGTCTGACTGTCTGTCTGTCTGTCTGACTGTCTGTCTGACTGTCTGTCTGACTGTCTGTTTTCTGACTGACTGTCTGACTGACTGTCTGTCTGACTGTCCGTCCGTCCGTCCGTCCGTCTGTCAAATGGTTTCAAACATGTCTTTCCTGGTTTTCTGTGTGTATTTGACTCAATGAAGAAGAGGATTTTTGGGGTGTTTTTTGTGTGGAAATTGGTTGATTTATTTTGAATATACTGTGCAGTAAGTGTAATGTGGTGAACCAAGCAATTTCTTTTACACTCATGCCCGGACTGAACTGGTATCTTTCTCATTTGTTGTACATTTGCTGAAATTATAGAAACTTGCATAGACATTGTATTTTGTTTATGTGATGTCAGAGTTGATGTCAACACTTTTCATCTTGGGTACTGCCGTGACATTCAGGAGTGCCCCATATCTTGCCTTTGTTTATTTCAATGCTTCATCATCAGTCTTTGAAATTTCAATGAGGTAAAGTACACTCCTTGTGTTGGTCACATACAAATTCATTTGCATGGTCAAAGTTCGGCCAGAGACTGAGTCCAGGGTTTCTTGATTTGATTGTCATCGTTTCTTGTCAGCCTCTTCAGACAGCTCCAGTGAGGTGTGATTAATGACAGCCCCAGTGAGGTGTGATTAATGACAGCCCCAGTGAGGTGTGGTTAATGACAGCCCCAGTGAGGTGTGGTTAATGACAGCCCCAGTGAGGTGTGATTAATGACAGCCCCAGTGAGGTGTGACTAATGACAGCCCCAGTGAGGTGTGGTTAATGACAGCCCCAGTGAGGTGTGATTAATGACAGCCCCAGTGAGGTGTGATTAATGACAGCCCCAGTGAGGTGTGATTAATGACAGCTCCAGTGAGGTGTGATTAATGACAGCCCCAGTGAGGTGTGATTAATGACAGCCCCAGTGAGGTGTGATTAATGACAGCCCCAGTGAGGTGTGATTAATGACAGCCCCAGTGAGGTGTGATTAATGACAGCCCCAGTGAGGTGTGATTAATGACAGTCCAGGGGCAATTTGTATATTAGCAACTCAACGGACTTGATGTGATTTGGTACGTATGCATTTGATCGACCAACAGTTAACTTTTTGCAGATATTTGCATTTGTTCATTATTCATTCAATTCATCCATCCATCCATCCAAGCATTCATTCATTCATTCATTCTTTCATCCCTTCATTCATTCATTCATTCATTCATTCATTCATTCATTCATTCATTCATTCATTCATTCATTCATTCATTTATTTATTCATTTATTCATTCTTCCCTTCATTTATATCCTGATCTCTTGTCTCAGGCCTCAGTGGATGTGGACATCATGCCAGGGGAGTTTGATCCAGCCAACTGCACGTTGCCACAGCAACCTCTGCACCGCTGCATGTTTCCCCAGGCCATGCGATTCCCCACCACCCACTGCGTCACCAACCCCTACCAGTGTGCCCTTGACGGCGTCAGGTGAGCTGCATGTAGCACTGTGGCAGCTGCACTCTGGCATGGGGTGGATGGGTGGATGCATGTAGGTGGATGGGTGAGTGGGTGGGTGGATGGATGGATGAGTGGGTGAGTAGGTGAATGGATGGATGGGTGGATGGATGGATGGATGGGTGGGTGAGTAGGTGGATGGATGAATGGATGAATGGGTGGGTGGGTTGGTGGGTGAATGGATGAATGGATGGATGGATGGATGGATGGATGGATGGATGGATGGATGGATGGATGGGTGGGTGGGTGGGTGGGTGGGTGGGTGAATGGATGGATGGATGGATGGATGGATGGATGGATGGATGGATGGATGGATGGATGGATGGATGGATGGATGGATGGATGAGGCATAGCCTTGTTTAATACCAGCTACCACCCTAAGATGTGTCTTAAACCCAAAATCACATCCACCAAAAAAGAAATGTCCTATTCTTGATTCTTTAATGTAAAAAAAGTCTAAATGCTTAACATTACAGAATCAAGAACAGGACATGAATTCTACTGGAGAAGTGTACATAATCATTTCTTCGTTGCAAAAAACTGCACAGTGACACACTGGAAAGGTGGCAATCAATAATGCATTTCAATAAACATGAAGTTTCTTCTTTTTTTCCAGGACCGAATGAATTATTTTCATGAGACATTCCGAATCTTTTAAAACTGTATTTGATAAAGGAGTTCACTGGATTACTTGTATGAAAGGGATCTGAATTTCAAATGTAACTTGTTGCATTTTTCTGTTGTCCTGCTGACAAAGCTCACTCAAAACTGGCTCCTGTCTCTGCAGCGTGCTGGGCACCTCTGGACAGCCTGTGGAGGATGTCTTCCGCTATAGCACTCTGGAGGACAGGCTGCTCATTCTGGAGAAGCTGCTGGAGTGGGGTCACCTGGCTCCCACTGCCCCTGACACCCTGGGTCAGTTTTTGCTCTCCGTTGCTCTTTCTGTTCTGTATTGCTCTGTGTCAGTCTTCCCCCCCCCCCCCCCCCCCTCTCTCTCTCTCTCTCTCTCTCATTCTCTCATATGAAAGATATCATTGCACATCAACTATGTGTTCTTGACTCGGAGAGAAGGAGCTCTTTAGCATAAATGTATTACCTTAGATGCACTCTGACTGTCCATCTATTGATGATAAATCTTGTTTTGTGGTTTTCTTTCCTCTGTTGTGTAAAAGGGGCAGCTTGCTTTTAAAAAAGGTATAAGTTCTCTGTCTGTGTGTCTGTCTGTGTGTTTTTCTGTCTGTCTCTGTCACTGTGTCTTTCTCAGTGTCTCTCTCTCTCCCTTCTAAGCTTATGATCCCAAATAAATCTCTCAGCACTGAAAAGAAAATGGAAATGCTTGACATTTTGCCTCTCCATAAGCATCTGCAGCTCAATAAGTGTGTGCTTGTGAAAAAGGTAAAAGATGGTCGAACACCAGAATATCTAACCAAACTATTTGAGCAGTCATCATTCAGAGGACATGACAAATTTCTCCTGCCTCAGCCTCGCATCGATTTGTTCAAATCGAGCCTATCTTACTCTGGGGCTGCTCTGTGGAATACACTGCCTGATGACATAAAATGTATCAAGTCTTTGCCTATGTTCAAAGACAAAATTCGCACTATTCTCAGGCATCATCCTATGACTTAGTTTTCCACGCTTTCATCCGACATCTAGGCAGTGGAACGGCTAAGTGTGTATCCTATATTGTCCATTTTTCACATATGCTTACTTCAGGCCACCCCTGGCTGAACTATTGGAGGGGTTCCGGCTGATTGGGGTGGGGAAGTAGGGGAGGGAGGAGTGTACATCAAAAGGCTTTGGCCTACATGTATGTTATTTGTTTTTAACATTTGGATGTTTAGAAAATTGATTTTTATGTATATGTCATTGTAGTTACGTCAAGTTCCATATTTGAATTTTGCTTCTCTGGTACACTATCTACCCATTTTAGTATGCTTAAGAAATTGTACATGTATAATTCTTGCGATAATTAGACTGACTCTCTCTCTCTCTCTCTCTCTCTCTCTCTCTCTCTCTCTCTCTCTCTCTCTCTCTCTCTCTCTCTCTCTCTCCCTCCCTCCCTCCCTCCCCTCCCCCCCCCCCCCCCCCCTCCTCCCTCTCTCTCTCTCTCTCTCTCTCCTCTCTCTCTCTCTCTCTCTCTCTCTCTCTCTCTCTCTCTCTCTCTCTCTCTCTCTCTCTCTTACCACACTTGAATATTTTGCCTCAAGGGCTGAATGTAAGAAAGGCACTACTGCCTAATTCACTACCCTTGTAAAATAAAGTTCGTTTGTTCGTTCGTTCTCTGTGTGTCTCTCTCTCTCTATGTATCTCTCTGTATCTCACTCTCTGTCTCTCTCTCTCTGTCTCTCTCTCTCTCTCTCTCTCTCTCTCTCTCTCTCTCTCTCTCTCTCTCTCTCTCTCTCTCTCTCTCTCTCTCTCTCTCTCTCTCTCTCTCTCTCTCTCTCTCTCTCTTCCCCACCACACACACACACACACACACACACACACACACACCACACACACACACACACCACACACACACACACACACACACACACACACCCAACCTTCCCCCACCCTCCCTCTCTCACTTCTCTTTCTTGATGGAGAGGGGATTTGTCATGGTCAGTATCTCTGTGTGTGTGTCTTTCTGCGTGTATAATGCCCTTCATCTCCATTTGATGTAGGAATATTAGCTGATGTTACTATTAGAGTTAGTTGCTTTGTTACCACCTCTGTTCTTCCTTCACATGTCAACCACTGTTGGTTTCTTTTCTCCTACTTGTCTTCTGTTTGAGCTTTTGATTTTCCTCCTTCACCAGGGTGATGAATCAACACCTCAGATTTTTGATAGTTTCCTGTTGCTGTTGATTCCACTGAAGTTACTGTAATTCATTTAGCTTCATTTCAATAAATAATACTTTGCTGCCTCCCTGCCCTACCACGTAGAGCTGCAGGGTTCGTACATGTCATGGAAAACCTGGAAAGTCATGGAATTTGATTTTTCATTTTCCAGGCCTGGAAAGTCATGGAATTTCAACTTAGGTCATGGAAAGTCATGGAATTTAGAGCGCCGCTGTCGACTTGAGTCGACACAGCGTACATTCCCCAGACGTCCGCTGTCGACACAGGTCGACAAGCGATAGTGACGTGCTCTGTTGACTTGCCTAACGCTCCCTTCGAGTCATGCTGTTCTAAAAATATCACAGTCATGTGCAGTGATCACGTGGCAACGAGATCCGCCATTTTGATTTTCGAATGGGCGCGTTGCGAATTTTCAGTGAATTTTTTTCATGAAGTTTGTCTTCGCCGTTTGTGAACGAGACTTTTTTCTTAGCCAGTATGGCGACTGACGAAGAAATTGAAGCGCTTGTGGAGTTATTTTTCGATTCTGACCCTCAGAATATGAATTCGAAGGCTTTACTGACATTGATGTGATGGGTGAGAGAGCAAGCACGTGCTTCGAGTTCGACCGATCGATGTGTCGTGGTCTGTAGATCGACAGGAGCGGAGGCTTGATTCAGATGAAAATTACTCGGCTGACTTCCCTAGCGAAAGTAACTGTAGGATTTTTGACTCACATGCGAAGCAAAAGTGAG
Source organism: Theodoxus fluviatilis (assembly GCA_034096865.1). Lineage (NCBI taxonomy): Eukaryota > Metazoa > Mollusca > Gastropoda > Cycloneritida > Neritidae > Theodoxus > Theodoxus fluviatilis. The sequence continues at coordinate 11,365 of JAWQFJ010016547.1, read as the reverse complement.
TCTATGTACTGAGCCGTGTCGTCCGTCCGTCCGGGCGTCCGGGCGTCCGTCCGGGCGTCCGTAAAAAACTTAAACGTTGGATTTTTCTCGGAGACTATTAAGTCTATCAACACCAAATGTGGCATGATGGTGTATGATGACAAGGCCTCAAAAAACATACATAGTGACTTGACCTTGCTTCAAGGTCAAGGTCACAGGAGCCATAAATGTGGTCTCAAAAACAGTCATTTTTCACATTTTCCCAATTTTCTCCCACGTTATTGAGAATGGCGACCTTAGCTACAAGTGGTATATAGGTCAAAGCAAGCCCTATCTTTTGATACTAGTTTGGTTGACCTTGCTTCAAGGTCAAGGTCACAGGAGCTCTTCACAAGTTGGATTGTATACATATTTTGAAGTGACCTTGACCCTGAACTATGGAAGATAACTGTTTCAAACTTAATAATTATGTGGGGCACATGTTATACTTTCATCATGAGACACATTTGGTCACATATCATCAAGGTCAAGGTCACTTTGACCCTTATGAAATGTGACCAAAATGGGGTAGTGAACCACTAAAAGTGACTATATCTCATGGTAGAAAGTGCCAATAAGCACCATTGTGCTTCCTATGTCTTGAATTAACAGCTTTGTGTTGCATGACCTTGGATGACCTTGACCTTGGGTCAAGGTCACATGTATTTTGGTAGGAAAAATGTGTAAAGCATTTCTTTGTGTATGATGTCATTGGTAGGTTTAGTTGTTTGACCTTGACCTTGAAGGTCACCTGAAGGTCAAGGTCATATAAAGGTCAAGGTCAAGCATGTGAGTCGTATGGGCTTTGCCCTTCTTGTTTGTTTTGTTTTACACTAAAACATTTTCAGATGTATTTCCAAGTAATCAAAAGCTGTTGTATTCTTGAATCAATAGAGCAGTGTAGGAAAACACAGTGCTTCTACCGATGGCGATGTGTTGTGGTCTGTAGATCGAGTCCTGAGCGGATACTTGATTCAGATGAAAATTACTCGGCTGACTTCCCTAGCGTAAGTAATTGTAGGATTTTTAATTTTTTTGTTTTAGTTTTACCCTAAAACATTTTCAGATGTATCTCCATTACTTGGAGACTCTATCTATGCACTTTTGCATTTTCATCAAAACCTGTTGTATTCTTGAATACATAGAGCAGTGTAGGAAAACACAGTGAATTTGTTTTTTTTTTGGTTGTTGTCTGTGTTCCAATATTTTTTAGCAGCTGAAAAAACATTCTATCTATGGTATTTTCATTAATTGCACCGTGTAGGCCATCCATTTTTCTACTCACCCTCCAAAAATCTACTTCAAAGCTTGAATAGGTAATAAATGATGATTTTTTTAGTAAACGTGGTGTTGAATTTGACCACACACACAAACATTTGTGGTTCTCATGAGTTCAAAGCCAACCCGAAGCCTCTGCTGGGCTATTGATAGCCTCTTTTTCGGGAGGTGTAGATGGTCCAGCATGCTAAGGCTGAAATGGTCGTTATGGGCCACATTTCCGGACACTGTACCTGAGGTACTCTGTCCGATTTATTAAAAAATGATTTTGAAATACTTCGGTAAAATTTTTAAGTTTCACATTTTCTGGGATGGTTTGTGCATGGATGAAGATGACTTTGGTGCCAAAAAACGAAAATCAAATCAAGGGGGTCTGGCTTTAAAAAGCTCATAAATTAACGGACAGAGTACCTCAGGTACAGTGTCCGGAAATGTGGCCCATAACGACCATTTCAGCCATGCTAAGGCGTTGGGCTTTGCAGCGAGGCGCTGTGCCGTGGTTCAATCCCGGGGCGGGAGAGGTGGGAGAAAAGTTATGTTGATCGAGCGACCCTGTCTTGTCACTTTGTCTGGTATGAATGTGTGCATGATTGTGCATGAATGCATAGGTGAACATCGATTGATGCACCTGTTGGTTAAACGTATTTACGTGCCAACAAGAATGAAAGTTGTGATGTCTGTGGGATCTTCCCAGAAATCCATGGTGTTCAGTTTACGTCATAATAAAAAGATCCTGGCAGCCCACATCCCAGTGCTCTCCCCTTGTGCCCTCATGAGTTCAAACAAAGATTATATAGTTACACAAAGATAGCTCATTAGCTCAAAGCTGTGAGGATCGAGACACGTTGCGCCCCCAACCGGAAGGTTACTTGGGTGAATCAAGGGAAGTAATCACACCGCTTAGCGACATGTAAATATTGCTTGTTTATCGACGTCTGTACAGTGATTTAATCTTGTTCAAGTGCACTGCAGAGAGAGAGAGAGAGAGGGAGAGAGGGAGAGATAGATAGAGAGAGAGAGACAGACAGAGAGAGGTCTTTCGCGCAGTATCTCATGTTAGGTCTTATCCGCACGGTATAGGGGGAACGAGGGGGATGCTCAATAAGTGGAGATGATGGATGGATGGTGAATGAATTAATGAAGTTTTACGGCCTATCAGCATTTGGAGACTAAGGCCTTTTCACAAAACCACTGGTACTAATACGAGCGAGATATAATCAAGTCACGACTGGGAGGGGAAAGGAAAGATAACTCTAACAACATCTTTCTTTCCCCCATTCAACACATGCAGCGGACGTTCGGAAACAAAGTTTTAGAGCGAAGTTATGATGAGGATAATGAGTGCAGATGGTTGGCAAGCGGAATGAAACAACAATTTTACTGTGAGACGTTCCGTCGGAACGTCAGATCTGTGAACGCTTCGAAAGGGGTGCGCGACTTTGACCTGGATGCAGTGTAAGTCGTAAGCGAAGATCGTGATGAGTCGAAGTCTCAAGACCGAGGGTTTATGGGGGTTTTGTGGACATACGGCGATCGTATGACAAGGCAAATATGCTCAAAATGAAAACAGAGCTGCACGAAAAGGGGTTCTACCACGACAGTTGTTCCAATGCTTATGCTGTGGCCTCAGCAAAGATTATATAGTTGATCGTATAGATCTATAATCTTTGCCGAAGGCGAAGCGGCAACTTAATTCACTTGATCGAATGACTTTCTGGCCGCAAATCACCTTCTTGACAGGTATGTATTGGTTTGCATTTCCTAAAGATATTCCATAGGGGTGTATACGTTGATAAACAAGCTTGCATTCTTCGATAATAATGAAAATTAGATCGTTCCATCAACACCATGTAGATTCAATAGGCCTATGATACCCTATGTGCGCGTTCGATTTCCCAACGCCTGCTACAAAAAACAAAGCCAAAACACCCCCATTATTGCAGCAAATCATTTTGTTACACATTACACAGTGAATGTATTCACAAACATGATCGGAACGCATCAGAAACGCGTCGAGAAACAAGCAATTTTACTTGTCGGTAAGCGTTGTCAGTACTTCCATTGATTCACCCATGTTACCTTCCGCTTGGGGGCGCTGCGTTTCCCAGCGTCTTGTAACTCCATATAGCAACAGCTCGTTATGACCGGTCTTTGTATGAATAGTCTTTGGTTCAAAGCCAACCCGAAGCCTCTGCTGGGTAAATAGAATGACCGTCAAAATCACACAATGGCGAGTAAGAGCGTGACGGCGCAGATGCGATTTTGACGGACAAATCAGCTGAAATCGGTTAGTTTATTGGGGTTTTTGTTTCAGTTTATGCTAGAACAATCATTTAGGAAGATATTTATTGCAATATTTTGCACATATTGGAAAAAGTATTGTAGAACTCGGGACCTTCAGCGAGTGCTAAATAGACGCCGCACGCGATGTTCGAAGAAATTTCATCAGACCGGAAGTGGCCGTCGGTTCGATACGAATCCACTTTTTCTAGGATTCGCACATATCAATAACACAAAATACCAATATAACATGAAAGATGAAAGTCTTTCTGAGTTGTCTAATTTTTTTAAACTAGTGGTAGGATTCCATGGTAATTTGTATCAAATCTTTGCGCTACTACAGTAGTAGCCAAAATGCACTCGGCAATACCACTTCACTTTCATGGCTAATTGTGGATAATCCACAAAATATTGTGAATAAAAACAAGAATGAAAGTTGTTTATGAAGCAGAAGGTTTCAAGAACATGTGTCGTGTAGTTTTGTGTTAATCCGTCTTATTTCCGCTGAGAACATACAAGCCGATTACGTAAAAAAAAAAACCTCTGCCACTACCGACTCGCGGTGGCTCGACAGAGTTTGCATTTCGCGACTCGGGTTGGTCTCTTCTAAACACTCGTCCGTCGAAGTTTCTCATTTGATCAAGTTGAAACTTTACTACTCATTAGAGGAAAGATTGCTCTTTCGTTTGAACTTCCGGTGAAAATCGAAATACGAGTTATGGATGAAAGTTCGAACGTCATCGGACATTTTGTAAAAATTTGCTCACTCCCGCTTTTCCGATCAATTTCGTACAGACACCCTCGGATTCTACAAGATTTCCCCCTTCCAACGCTATATTCGATGTTAATGTACGATGAATCTACTTTTTGTCTAGCACCCGGATGGTGCACTTGAAAGGAGAAAACAGGCGGAAATTTTCCACCTGTTTGTGTGTACATCGGACCGCAATATCGTTGTGTAGACGCGTGCTCGATTACCACATTCAGCGTGCGTTAATCGTTGAAGCACCAGACAATTTGGGACAAAAGTATCATCATTTTAAGGAGTACTTGTTTAAACAATTTCTGCATTTGTCAGTTTTTGAATCTGCTGTAAAAATAATAAAAAGAATTAGATTTATTTTTTACAACGGGTGTATTGTGCATGAGTTTGGTCATGTGCCATACACTTTTCTCTTTTAAATTGTCATGTATCACAGTACGCTAGGTCATGGAAAATGTTGTTGAAGGTCATGGAAAGTCATGGAAAAGTCATGGAATTTTGTATCTAAAAACCTGTACGAACCCTGGAGCTGTAATCTTGGTTGTGCACTCTCACCACTTGTACTGTATTGCTCATTTACAGCATGCTACCCCTTCTATGAAAAGGACCCTTTCATTCTGGATAAAAGCCCCCATATTTACTTTGCTGGGAACCAGGACTCATTCCAGTCCAAGATTTACAAAGGTAAGCATGTGCGAAGGATGATGTGAATATACCATGTTTTTATCCAGTCATTTGTTTCATTCCATTAAAATATCTTTTTTGATGAAGTGATGTTACTACATGTATTTGAATTGGAGAGCTATCTACAACAGATAGTAATATTTTAAAGAATATTCAAGGTGGTTTAAGGTTGGATTTGATTAATTAGGTTTATCTGCCATTGTTTCTTCTATGAATAATATAGATCCATTTTGTGGAATGAATTGATCTTTGCTTTCTGCAAAATAATGAACTGAACAAATAAACTGCCAGTGCAAAGTGTTTTTACAGTCTGTAAATGATAAATGTTCTTAGACTATATAAACATAAAGAATTTACAATATCTTTGATCTATTATGAGGACAATGCACAATGATAGATGTGACATTTTCAAAAACCTATATGAGAAGTAATTATCAAAGGAAAGTCTGCTATTTCATGCACCCATTAACAGCAACTTCAGAATCTTGGAATTCTTAGATAAGGCCCATGCTCTGAGAAGTTCATTGTTCAACTCTGACTGTGGCTACAGGTCCTGCCGGTCAGGAGGTGCTGCTGGTGACGGTGCCCAAATTCAGCCAGACACGCACAGCTGTGCTGGTCAACCTCCGAAACCTGGACTGCCGTCCCATCAGCTTTGAAACCTCCTTCCCTGCCCCCTCCAACACCAGCCCCATAGTGGACAAGTGAGGGAAGCAGCCTTCCTCTGTTCAGTGACCACCTTCACAGAATCCAACTTTGTCTTTTGTCAGTGGCTTCTTCTTTTCTTCTTCTTTTTCCACAATGCAGTCATGGTGTGATCTTGTCCTACAGTGATTGGAGGTCTGCAGGTTCTTTGAATTATTGAAAGGTTGAGTTACTCCTGGGAACTGTGTGTTTGATTTATGGTTGAGTTCAATGGTTACAATGAACATGGCGCTATGGATTTGTGGAAACATTTTGGAAGATAATTAGGTGGTCTGGTGATGTGCCTTTGATATACTTGTATAGCCTGGTAGTCTTCAACCCCTTTCACCTGCATGGCTCCAGGGTTTCACACCCAGCAGATTCCATTTGGGGGGGTGGGGGTGGGGTGGGGTGGGGTGTCGAATCAGTTCTATCTAATGTGTACTGGTTGTGTAAGAAAATAATGATGCTGAATTCCAAAGCTGAGTTTTACCGTCATGTACCATTTGGCTTTGATCAACTTGGTTCTGATTAGAGATATGCATGGATAGAAGCTCAAACTTTTTCAAGCTGTCTGGTCTCAGGACTTTTTGTCATTAAAGTGTAGTTGTGACATGTGTGACATGTTATTTCACATTCTGACCAAGATGCAGAACTTGCACCAGTGTCTGTTAGGTGCCGTGTGAAAATTTGTATCATACGGAACAGTATGAGGTGTTGTTTGAAGATTAGAATTATACCAAGTGACAAAAATATAAACCTTGTGAAGGAAGAGACCTAGTTTAGAACTTGAAACAGATGGGAGAGTTGGGTTGAAGAAGTGTTTGGTTTTGTTGTTGTTGTTTTTTTTTTGGGGGGGGATACTAACTAGGTAAGAATAATGGAAATAGTAGAAGAATGTACTGTTGCTTTTGGAACTCAGTATGTTGCTAATAACATCATACCTCACACCTTCCCAGATCAAAAGAAGACATTATGTTGCTGTTTAATTCTTGATGTGTGTGTGTGTGTTTGTGTGTGTGTGCATGCGTGTGTGTGCATGTGTGTGTGTGTATATATGTGAAGCCCAGTGTTAAAATAAACAATAACATTTTTCCTGCATTGAAATTGCATTTGTTTATACCATGTGCTTGTTAGGACAAGTATTATTGCATTAATTTTTCTTGACGTTATTTTTTGCTCATCAAAAAATGAACAATTATATCGGTGCAGTTTAAACTGCATAGTTCCTTTTGTCAACCTGCCTTTTTCCCCCCCTTTTTTTTGCACTGGCATTTGTTCATAATAAATTAGAACTCATTACATTATTCAATCCTTCATGTTCTTTGTTGTGCGTGTGAGAGTGTTAAGTCTATTTTGTCTTTAATACATGGAATATCAGCAGAAGCTTACACTGTACAAAATGCAAGGTCTGAAATAATTGAATTCCTCTCTGTCTTTGATACAATACTTGATCAGCAGAAATTTCCTCTGTCACAAGATGCAGGCTTGGCTGCAACTGAAATCTCTTGAATGCTTTCATAGACTATCGGTGGTTATCATTTTCTGTCAGGAAATTTATCTGCTACAGTTGAAGTTGAATTTTTGGAAAGAGACTGCGTCAGCCTTCCAGTTAGGTAAGATGTTAAAAATAATTTCTTTTAGTTTCTATCTCTACTCTTAAAGAATAATAAATCCAACTTGTCCCAGGACTTCACATCCTTCCATTCTGGCATGCAAGATATGCTGTCTCCCATACAACAGAATTTTTACATTCATATTCAGTTGTCTTTGTTGTCCACAAAGCAAAGCAGTTACACTGTAGAGGATACCAACATTGATGAATACGCAGCTACAGTAACAAACTCATTATGTCATTCATGTTAGTGGAGGACATTTTCACTTGAGACTTGCTATGTACAAACTGGCATCGGCACGATTGTTGTTGACATTGACTGCACAATGCATGTAGGCCTACATGAGGTGTAGTAATTAGGTACATAAGGTGTAGTAATTAGGTACATAAGGTGTAGTAATTAGGTACATAAGGTGTAGTAATTAGGTACATAAGGTGTAGTAATTAGGTACATAAGGTGTAGTAATTAGGTACATAAGGTGTACTAATTAGGTACATAAGGTGTAGTAATTAGGTACATAAGGTGTAGTAATTAGGTACATAAGGTGTAGTAATTAGGTACATAAGGTGTAGTAATTAGGTACATAAGGTGTAGTAATTAGGTACATAAGGTGTAGTAATTAGGTACATAAGGTGTGGTAATGAGGTACATAAGGTGTAGTAATGAGGTACATAAGGTGTAGTAATTAGGTACATAAGGTGTAGTAATTAGGTACATAAGGTGTAGTAATTAGGTACATAAGGTGTAGTAATTAGGTACATGAGGTGTAGTAATTAGGTACATGAGGTGTAGTAATTAGGTACATAAGGTGTAGTAATTAGGTACATGAGGTGTAGTAATTAGGTACTTGCACTAACACTACTGAATAGGGGCACAAAAATCTGTTCCATTTTTGGGGGCGCCGTTTTAGGGTCACCTTACATCTATGCGTGTGTATTTCTGGGTTTATAATTGATAACCCACTCATGTTTGGTACCACTGTAAAGCTCTTTGAATGATCTACTTGAATATTTCATTTTTCTTGAACTCTGATTCCATGCTGAATTAGTCCCAGCAGCGTAAGTCTTGCCTAATGTTTAGGGCTAAATAACTTTGTTTCTATAGGAGCAATGCATTTCTAGATGATGGCAACACATTGTTCAGGGTCTCATGAACATTTCCTGAAAAGATTGTGATTTTTCTCGGACCCAAAAATCTAGCACCAAATGAAGTAGATCAAGGTCCAGATTCTGTAGAGCCTGGATCAGTATCAGTTATTGATACAAGATACTCTTGTTCAACCTGCTCTGCTACAAAAAACAATTGTACTCAACAAACTGCTGTCTTGAAGCAGAAGTTATCAAAAGCAAAGAGATACCTTCAAAATATTATCCTTTTATATGATGTGAAGAAGGTCAACCAGGCAAAAAAGATACTTTTCTCTCTAATTGAAAACCTCTGAAAGAAATGTGCATGCTTGAGGAAGGAAAACAGGTCTTTGAAAGCAAAGCTGGGTGCCAGGAAGCAGAAAAAATTGAGGATAGAGAATAGAATTTTGAAGAGACAGTTGTGTAAGACACAGGAAAGGTTAAATGAAGAGACCCATAAAAGGAAATGCCTGAGGGGAAGTGGGTGCATTGAGAACTGAATTACATTCAGTTACTTGTGAACTCGATGTAAAATTGATCAAGAGGCAGTGTGGGAGGAGGAGAAAAGTTATCGGGTGATCTCTGACACACTGAGGAAGTGTATATACTTCTGCCTCAAACTTAAATGTGCCGATTCAGTCCGCAAGTCAACTGCTCCAGCACATTGGAGGATGCCTAGGCTCAGATGTGAAGTATGTGCTTCATGCTTTCACTGTGGCATGCTGTGCATATGAGCTAGGCATAATCAGTGACATGCAGACGGCACACTTCATGTTGCAAGCACCCAGTCTTAACTTTGGCCTGGAATGCAACAACACTGGGGGACACACCTCAACCAAATAGTTGTGACCTCAGAGGAAAGAGCCATGATTGTGACAACAGATGTTTTGGCAGGTGAAACAGGTGATGACTATGGTGAACACCTGGTGAACAGTCTGTGCCATGTTGCTGCTGTGTATACCTGTTTCCAGAAAACAGACTACACAGGTGTGTTGAACATCCTAGTTTAAAAATTTCGATGCACGATGAGTGACCATGCATCAGTCAATCACTGCGCAGCTGTGCGGTTGATGAACCAACTGCAGATTCAGCTGTTGGAGCTGCATTGCCAGTTGCACCCCCTTGAGAGTTATGCTTCTGCAGCTCGTGAAGTACTACTCACTCAGGAAAGAGCTACACGAACCAGCAGGAGCAAGACACCTGGACATGCTGCAGGAGCTGTTAATGTCCTTGCAGCTATCTCCAAACTCAGGTACAAAGATGGAAAGGGAGACCCTTCAGGGTTCAAAGCCTTCCTCAAGGCAGAGAAAACTGATGGAAGACTTCTTGTGAGATATGTCGGCAACCGACTGCATGTTGTCTACCATCTTGGAGCATCAGTTTTCCACCTGAGGGAAAAACTGCTCATGTACCTGAAGAGATGTTGCCAACAAGCTCTGAGACTTGCTGTGATGGCAGACCTGTGAGATGACCTGATAGTGACTCATCTGCAGTACTGGGTCTCTTTGGCAAGGTGGTGACAGGCCCCTGGACGGCATTGATTCATGCAGCAGAAACTACCAGAGAGCACATGTGGGAAACTAGGAAAGTTCTTGAGTTTCTGGACTTCATTGCTGCTGTGAGCAAAGATCCAGACTTGCTCCTGACCAGTCCTACAGATGGGTTTGGTCAGGAACTTCAGCACGATGATGTTTTAGCATCGCTTTGTGCTGCTCCTGCCACTGACATCTTCAGAGAAGCTGCTGCCCAGGTTGACTCTCATGTGCATGTGAAGCTGGAAAGGCAGCTTCAGAAAGACAGAGAAGATCCTGCCTACAATCCTGGATCAAAGGAAGTTCAAGCCCAGACAGCTTCTGCCCCTGTCCATAATATGGTATGTGAAAGAGGCCTGGGCATGATGGATTTCTTGTTGAGAAGGTCACCAAACGCCAGTGTAGAAACACTGGATGCCAAAGCCAGAGCAAAGCCCAACAACACTATGGAGTGGCTGGAAGAGATAGTTGAGCCAGAACTCCATAAGATACTGTTGTTAGCCAGGAAGGAGGGTGCACTTCCAAGGAAGAAAGCTCTGAAAGTCAAAGTGCACCTTGAAAGGGAAAGTGTTGCTGAGGCAACAGAAAAAGTGAAAAGTGAGGGAGATAGTGGTGAGAAGACAGAAAGAAAAGGAGGTTCTGGAGGCTGTGAAGAAGAATGATGTGAGTGAGTTGCTAGATGGAGCTGACCAAGGATGCAGGGCTTTTGTTGAGGAAGTGTTGGCAGGACATAGTGGAATGTTATTCCAGCATGTGTGGTCAATAAAAGATGGAATGCATGATGTGTTTCTAGCATGGTTAGGAAAGCCCAAGATGGAAAAGAATGTCCAAAAGTGTGGATCAGCTACTGGAAGGATGAAGGGGAAGGAGATGCTGTTGACCACTTAATCAGTGTTCACAGTATCATTGCTGATGCACTTCTGGGAGACATATTCTTCTCCTAAAGGATTTGCATACAGCCAGTGCTGCACAGATACCTCCTTCATTAGCTGGATTCCTGTGATCTCTGTGGTTTCTGGACAGGCCACTGCATTCTGTCTAGGTCAAGTTTTCCTCCTATTATTCATGACTTAATTAAGTAGTGCATTAACTACTGTCTGTCCAGCTAAGATAGTTCAAGTGTGAATATTATCTGTTGAATGTGTCCTAATTTATCTTGGATCGTAGGGTTCATCTGTATAGATCTGCTTCTACTACTGGCTATACCCACACATTTAACATCATACACATTGTTCCATTATTTGTGAACACATCGGGTTTGAATGTTTGCAGATCTGGACTGTCATGTGGCATGGATGTGAAAATGTGAGAACAAGTTGTGTATGTTGTATGCTGGGGTGCTTGTGCCATTTTGTGTCTTATACCTTTTGTTATTCTTTTACT
>JAWQFJ010016546.1:55000-79762 GCA_034096865.1 Theodoxus fluviatilis | reverse complement strand
TTACAAGTAAGGGGCATCAACATGGACACAGTAAGTATCTATCCATGCTTACAAGTAAAGGGCATCAACATAGACACAGTAAGTATCTATCCATGCTTACAAGTAAGGGGCATCAACATAGACACAGTAAGTATCTATCCATGCTTACAAGTAAGGGGCATCAACATAGACACAGTAAGTATCTATCCATGCTTACAAATAAAGGGCATCAACATAGACACAGTAAGTATCTATCCATGCTTACAAGTAAGGGGCATCAACATAGACACAGTAAGTATCTATCCATGCTTACAAGTAAGGGGCATCAACATAGACACAGTAAGTATCCATCCATGCTTGCAAGTAAGGGGGCATGATGCATGGACAACATAGACACAGTATCTATCCATGCTTACAAATAAAGGGCTCTCATATATGATTATTTCTCATAATTCCTTTAAATTTTATATTGCATTGAATGCAAGTCATTTTGGTAAAGACAAAGAAAGATGAGAAAATGAATTATGAGACTTTTGTTAAATTTAGTTTAAATTGCTAGTTTCTTTTCCTTTTTCCCCATCCATCCATCTGTCTATCTAGCTAACTGCAGCATCCATATCAAAAGCTCAAGAAGACATTATGAGCAGAACTGATATTATGTTTTATCTTATGAGGAATTTATAGTTTACAACTTGCCATTTGTTCAACTTTTCATTTCTTCTTATACTTCAAGAACAACCTTGAATAAAACCTTCACATTTTATTTCATCTCAGAAATGAAAGTTATCATTCTGCTTATGGTACTCTTTGCAGAAACAGCACTACGAACATCAAGCAAAGGAATGCACACACAATTCTAAAATGATTTTTATGCAAGCTTATCCTGACTTCAGCTTCGAGCGCGAGCCCTCTGCAACCAGGTGTGCTTTGGGTGCATCGACACCTGGTTACTATGGAAACTGACTGGTGGACAGGTGCATGCCACAGACTACTCCTGTGCGAGCTCTACAGGCCTCTACGATCCTTTCCAGGTGAGGTCAATTGGATTTTTTATTTTTCTAGGGACTGAAAATGGATAGAGTAGGAGGGTCAAGGAAAAAGCTCTAGGGACCATAGGATGAAGGGAAGGACAGTTGTTAGTGTTTGAAAAGAGGCAAGGATGTATTTTCTGTATTTATGGTCTTTGTTTAAGTGTTCAGTATACAGCTGGAACGGCTGCTGGGCTTTCAGGACCTACCCCAGTAGCTCAGCCAGGGGCTGCTGGGCTTTCTGGGCCTGCTCCAGTAGCTCAGCCAGGGGCTGCTGGGCTTTCTGGGCCTGCTCCAGTAGCTTAGCCAGGGGCTGCTGGGCTTTCTGGGCCTGCTCCAGTAGCTCAGCCAGGGGCTGCTGGGCTTTCTGGGCCTGCTCCAGTAGCTCAGCCAGGGGCAGCCTTAAACAGCCAAAATGGCTACCAGGAGGAATAAATCTGGGTTGGATCATTCAGACCCCATGATGCATGCAGACCATCCTATAATATCAAGCCCAACTCATGCACAACAACAAAATTTTTCTAGACCCCATTTTCCGCCCCCTAGAAACATCCCCACTCTCATCTACCAATCAGAGAAAAACAGTCAAAACATAACCATCACTCACCATTTCTTTTGGCAAGAGAATCTTCTTAGGAAGGGTAAAAGCTTATGATAAAAAGAGTCCAGAACAAACCACTTGCTAAAATAGCACACTATCAGTTTATTTAGAAATCTCCTCCACGCTCAACCAACAACTGACCGAAAACCACTGTGCTTATATTTCAACAAATCTTGAAGACATCACACTTGACACTAGAACTGTGATTTATCTTTTTAGAACATTTATCTTTTATTGACTCACATGCGAAGCAAAAGTGAGTCTATGTACTCAGCCGTGTCGTCCGGGCGTCCGTCCGTCCGGGCGTAAAAAACTTAAACGTTGGATTTTTCTCGGACACTATGAAGTATATCAACACCCAATTTGGCATGATGGTGTATGATGACAAGGCCTCAAAAAACATACATAGTGACTTGACCTTGCTTCAAGGTCAAGGTCACAGGAGCCATAAATGTGGTCTCAAAAACAGTCATTTTTCACATTTTCCCAATTTTCTCCCACGTTATTGAGAATGGCGACCTTAGCTACAAGTGGTATATAGGTCAAAGTAAGCACTATCTTTGGATACCAGTTTGGTTGACCTTGCTTCAAGGTCAAGGTCACAGGAGCTCTTTAAATTTGGATTGTATACATATTTTGAAGTGACCTTGACCCTGAACTATGGAAGATAACTGTTTCAAACTTAATAATTATGTGGGGCACATGTTATACTTTCATTATGAGACACATTTGGTCACATATCATCAAGGTCAAGGTCACTTTGACCCTTATGAAATGTGACCAAAATGGGGTAGTGAACCACTAAAAGTGACCATATCTCATGGTAGAAAGTGCCAGTAATCACCATTGTGCTTCCTATGTCTTGAATTAACAGCTTTGTGTTGCATGACCTTGGATGACCTTGACCTTGGGTCAAGGTCACATGTATTTTGGTAGGGAAAATGTGTAAAGCATTTCTTAGTGTATGATGTCATTGGTAGGTTTAGTTGTTTGACCTTGACCTTGAAGGTCACCTGAAGGTCAAGGTCATATAAAGGTCAAGGTCAAGCATGTGAGTCGTATGGGCTTTGCCCTTCTTGTTGGTCTTTTTTGGGGGGTGTCTTTTTTTCTTTTTTTCATTTTTATCAGTACATTTGCACAAAATCTTTATTTACCCCCCCCCCCCCCCCCCCCCCCCCCCCCCCCCCCAATTCATGTTTCAGATGGAGTGGAGTACCATTGTTTGCAACTTGCTGAACATTCCGATGTCCATGTTTCCAGAAGTTCGAGACACCAGGTAAGATGCCCTTATTGTCACATGTATTTTTGGTTTAATGCAGCCTGTGTGCTCGTGAGGGTGCAGTTGTTCTTTTGTTTTGTTTTTCACAATCGTGCATGCACAAAACGGGTCCATTCACACTGGCTTGGGAAATGATTCAGATTAAGAATTACTACAGATAAAAGATTTTTAAAGGTCAGGAAAAAAAAGAACAAAATAATTATGAATGAATGAGGTTTTACAGCCTATCAACTTTTGTATGCTATCTAAGACTGTTTACCATCAAATCATTAGAGCTGGACAGAGTGAGGCCTAGTTACTGTCCTTGTACAAATCATGTAAGGAGATATGGTTGTTCCTTTCTTATCCCCAACCCAAATTATTCAGTTGCTATACATATGTGTATGTAAAGTGACAGTTGCGGTGAGGCAATCGTATTCTTTCTATCGTCTTCGTATATATTTCTTCAATACTCTTGCTTTTGTAAATGGGAAGCTGTGCGTCGCTTCGTCTTGCGTATCTTAGCATAAAAAGTTCGTGTTATTCTGACTCTTCTAAGCCAAGGATGACCTATGTAAAGTTTATACTTCTACTACCTGCCTTCGTACCGAATAGGAGAAGCGATTGTTAATCTTTTGGTTGTCTCACACCCCCGCTCAGGATAGGGTACGGTGTCTGTCGCTGTGGTGATGTAGAATGGAAAAGAGGAGGATCGGGAAGATAGGCGGCGTGCGGACCCATCAGGTTGCGCGTCGGCAAGGATGGAGATCAGGCCTAAGCAAGACAGAGACAGGGTGATTGTTGAGGGAGAGAGGGGGGAGGAGTCGTGAAGGAAGGAAGAGGAAAGAAAAGCAGCAAAAAGAAAGGCAAAGAAAAACAAAACAGACCAAAAAGAAAAAAAAGAGCAAGAGAAAAAAACGCAGGTACGAAGGGAAAAGAGAAAGAAGTAGAAGAGAAGAAAAGACAGAATAAGGACACGACCACATCAACGAACAGGGTGGACTAAAACGACAGAACAAGGAAATGGAATACAATACAGAAAAAGCACAAGCGAACCGAGAACAGACAGCTAACACCGACAAGAAAATTGCCAGGGACGAGTGAGAAGGGGAAGGGAATAGATCCAAGAAAAGTGACAACGCAGAAAAAATACGAGTAGAGAGGGGGAGGGGAAAGGGGCGAAGAAAAAAAGAAAAAGCAGAAAAAAGAGAACGAAAGCAACTAGAGAAAAAAAACTCAGCGTCATCCTAGGAACACCTAGGGATAGAGTATTGCATCCTAAATACAAGAAGAAGGGAGAAGCGGACAAAGAATAAATAAGCATCAGAAAAGCGAAAGAAATAAACTAGCAAAAAAATAACAAACGGAGGAAACTAAAAACCAGAAGCATAAGAAGATAAAATATCTACAACGGAAATAGAAAACCGACTACAACCAGTACATACGTCCGATAGCTCCCTATGCCGGCAACCTCCTTACATCCCCCCCCCCTCCTATAAAACCCGCCCACCCACACCCGCAACCCGACATAAACCCCGTCGAACATTTCATGCCTACGATAGCATCATCTATGCCATAATCAGCAGGCCTTCCCTGACCCCTACCCATACCTGCCCAATTCAAGGAATCACCCCTACCTCAGCCATCTCGATTGGTCACCCTGGTTTACTACTAGAATATTAGCCGACGACATAATAGACAGTCCGTCAGAAGCAGCCCTAAGCAGCCTACACTCCTCCTCCTCCGCCTTACCTTACTCCTATATACTCCCACCTGCATCCTCCCATCCTCCTACATCATACTGACTCTAACATCCTCCCTCCTCTACTATACTAATCCATGTCAATAAGTGTTACAACTTATACTGCCGCAATTCCCACTCTACTAATCACTACTCTTAAGCATCCTCCTACCTCTCCTACCTACTCACTGACGCCTCTCAGATCGTAGATATCTCTTATTCTTCTTCTTCTTTTTTCTTCTCTTTCTTCTTCTCCTCCTCCTCCTCCTCCTCCTCCTCCTCCTCCTCCTCCTCCTCCTCCTCCTCCTCCTCCTCCTCCTCCTCCTCCTCCTCCTCCTTCTTCTTCTTCTTCTTCTGTTCTTCATTCTAAAAAAGCTGGTTTGATTTCTTTTCAGTGGTAATTTTGGGCAAATAGATCCTGCCTATTTAGGTGTTGCCATTCCAATAACAGCAGTGGTAAGTAAATCTTCGTCTTCATCGTTGTGTTTTGTATCTTCCCCCACATCACATCCTTTTTTCCTTCTATTTTTTCCACAGTGGTGTAAATTAAGATTTTGATTGTGATTAGCAACCTGCATTTCACACACAGATTTGTGTCAATAAACCTGTTGCTGTTATGAGGTCTCCCCTCTATCTACCTCAAGGTTGTCTCCCCTAGGTCGCTGACCAGCAGGGGGCGATGTTTGGTCAGTGCTGCTTCAGCAAAGGGGATGTCAAATGCACCATGGGAACGGGCACCTTTGTGGACATCAACACCGGGGACAAGCCCCATGCCTCCATTGCTGGTTAGTGTTCACTGGTCTCATCTTTCAGTCTCATACATTGGCAGTGTGGAATGCATGTGCTTGGGTGAAACAATGCAAACAGTGGTATGACAAGATTGCTTTCCATTCAGCATGTTCCTCTGTGTGTGTGTGTGTGTGTGTGTGTGTGTGTGTGTGTGTGTGTGTGTGTGAGAGAGAGAGAGAGAGAGAGAGAGAGAGAGAGAGAGAGAGAGAGAGAGAGAGAGAGAGAGAGAGAGAGAGAGAGAGAGAGTGTGTGTGTGTGTGCATGCATGTGTGTGTATGTGTGTATGCATGCTTGCACAAATTCATGGCAATTCTTCTCTAATGTAAATCCAGATCAAACTGTTTAATCATTTTCCCTATTTTACCTATGTTTAGAAAAATAATTTCCTACATGTCCCAGTCTATTCTAGCAGCTTTCTACATGTACATATAAGGCTTCTAAGATCTGCTCTTAGCATATAATGTACTGCTCTTTTTGATTTCTATCTCTCCCCCAAATTTTCTGATTTGAGGTCGTTGTCTCTTGTTGGTTGCTTATCATTTGCTTTGGAATCCATTGATTAATTGTTGTTGTAATGCTTTAACCAAACCCACCCCACTCCATTCCCTACCCACCCACCCCCACCTCACTCCCCACCTACTCCCCCCACCCCACCCCCTATCCACCCACCCCATCCCACCCCCTACTTCACCCACCCCACCCCGCTCCCTACCCACACACCTGTTACAAGCGCCTCTGAGTCTAGGGGTATGGTAATTTATTTCTGATGGGATGAGGCCTGACTTGCACACATAACAGCCACTGCTTTCACTCGCGCTGTCTCTTTCTCTCAAAACCAGAAGAAAAAGGTCAGGAGGAATCAATTAATAATAATTTAATCAAGTAATGACAAAATATAATGTATTCCTGCAAGATTAGGCATGCACAAGAAGAGAGGTTAGTACTAGACCAGCCTTAATTAATGAATGCTACAACTTATCTCCTGAGTCTGGGGGAAACGTTCTCTGAATGTTCGTCGATGAACAATGTTCTTACAACACAAGTTACTGACTTTCGAGTCCCGAATTTTCCAGGGGGAGATAGTTCACAATTACCACTGAAGGAGTATAGTGGCGACGACTGTGTGGGGACTTATCTTCGACCTCAGCAGGCAGCGGGGCGACGACGGTGTTGAGGGGGTGGTGATGACAGCGGCGTTGAGACGGTCGTGATGACGGCGGCGTTGAGGCGTCGGAGCAGACAGTGAAGCGACGACGGCGTTGAGGGGACCTCTGAGACAAGCGGAGGGAATTGCTATGTCTCAGCAGGGACTTCGGGGGCGAGCCTTGTGCTCTGCTCCGCGTTGTTAGTCCGAAGTGAGGAAATGATGGTCATCGTTTCCTTTTCATGAAATCCACTGCTGAGTGAGCGAGCCAATCATGTCCGTGACAGGCCAGGGAAGCTGGCGTTGACTCCACCCACACTTGTGGGACACAACGGCGATTCAGACCGACTTGGTCTCGAAATTCCCCATAATTAACTAACGAGCTAGCGTCGCCCACAAGATGCTTCCCTGCTGTTCAGCAGGTCACACTGACCCACACCTGTGCGGGTGTGGCTCTAGACACAATGACCACCTTCTTCACCCCAGTGCGCCGAACTCACAGGGGGGCCTTGTTCAGCTGGGACTAGCTAACAAGGGTTTCATTCTCTATTCACTTCCCCGGTTCGCTTGGATGAAACTCACAGATGGAGAGCATCAGGAGAATAATCGTCTCTCTCTCTATTCATTCCCTAGACATGCTTCACTGGACTCACAGATGAGGATCATCACACACCCTACCCCATACCCTACCCCACCTCCTATCCCACCTCCTACCCCACCTTACTCCCTACCCACCCACCCCACCCAACTCTACTCCCTAACCACGCACCCCACCCCACTCCCTAACCACGCACCCCACCCCACTCCCTAACCATGCACCCCACCCCATCACCCACCCCACCTCACCTGCTCAACCCCCTGCCTACCTACCCCCTGTGGGTTGGGGGTAAGAATAAACCCATTTCATCTCCCTGCTCAAAGTGTAAAAAGCAAATGACTAGCAAAATCAGACTTTGACTTGCTTGTACTTTAATCAGCTCTTGTGATATTGCTGCCAGTGGCCACACATAGCTTGCTACCGCTGACAGGCCTTGGAACTCTTCACTGCAGGGCTGTACCCCCTGATTGGCTGGAAGATCGGGGACGAGGTCACCTTCCTGGCTGAGGGACTGGCCGCCGACACTGGAGCCATGCTGGAGTGGGCCAAGTCTGTCAGTAAGCATCCGTCAGTGCTGGAGTGTTTGGTCCCCCTGTGGGTTGGGGGTAAGAATAGACCCACCACATCTCCCTACATGATTCATAAGAGGCGAATAACCAGGGATATTGCGACTTTACAGCTCTTGCTCCAACAAGCTCTGGAGATTTTCATGATTAATGTGCCTTACATAGCCTGCATTACTTCAGGAGTTTTTTTTCCCCACACTAGACACAGGGTTCGTACAGGTCATGGAAAACCTGGAAAGTCATGGAATTTGATTTTTCTTTTTCCACTATTTCCAGGCCTGGAAAATCATGGAATTTCAATTTAAGTCATGGAAAGTCATGGAATTTAATAAATAAAAAAATAAACTGAAAAAAGATGTTTTATAGGCTGTGCTTCGCTCGATACTCTCAATCTATTTTTACACGCTGCGAACGACAGGAAAATGTGCCCTTGCATCCCATTGGTTAATTTTGAAGGCTCGTTTGTCTTCTGCATCCTGATTGGTTCTTTGGCTAGGTGACCTGGTTTCATTTCCACGCCGGTCGGGTCAGTTGGTTCAAACGAGGAGAAAGAGAAAAAGATCTTGTTTTGTTTGTGGTGCAGTGTTTCTACCCAGAAGGTGTCCAGTCGGTCCTGTGGATGGCAAAATGACTGGGCCTGTGAACTCAGCTCACTGCACTGTTGCACCTCTGCCTCAAAATGAGACATCTCACTGACAACATCATCGACATCACTGGCTGCCATTCTCTTGGCTGCTTCAAGGACCTGGAGGCAGTTCTGGAGCTGGGCTTTATTTTGGCACAGATCTTTCTTTACAAAGTCATTTAGAGACATCCAGCTCAGGTTCCTGGCAAGGCCATATCTGATGGGGCTTTTATCCAGAACTTTCTGCACAAGAGCCTGCATGAGTTTGGTCGTGCGCCATACACTTTTCTCTTTAAAACTGTCATGTATCACAGTACGCTACGTCATGGAAAATGTTATTGAGGCTCATGGAAAGTCATGGAAAAGTCATGGAATTTTGTCTCTAAAAACCTGTACAAACCCTGTAGACAGTGAACTCATATGTAGCAATGAATGTTTATGTGCATTGTGTGAGTCATGGTTTGTATATTATTTTAGCTGGAAATTGAAAATGGAAAGATATCAGAATCTAAGGCTGAGGGAATATGCTCCTCCAAGCAGCTTGCATTATTAGTTTTGTTTTCCCCAACAGACAGGAACTGATGAAGTATCAAACATGTGTAGTGTTTGAATCATGGTTTATATGTTTGTGAAGATCATAACTTTAAAGTGTAAGAGGTAAGAAAATTTGTTCATCATTTTAATTACTGAAGCTTTGTGTAGTACCCCACAAGACAAGGGACCCATACCATATGGAAAGTATTAATGTGTGAATTATTGTTAATGTACTAATATATTCAGAATGGAATAAAAATGTATGTGGCAAAAACGTCTTGAAACATATTTCAACACCCATGTTTCCTGTGTTTCTTCACTTGACAGGTTAATTTTGGATTACTGAATATGTGTAATGTGTGTATTATGCTTTTAAATCTCATTTGATTGAAAGCTGAAAGTGACAGGTTAAAAAAAAAGTAAGAAATGATAGTAATAAATAAGCAGCTTTTATTATTTGAGTTTTCTGATTTTCCTCCTCAAAACAGGAAACTGAAGTAACGCTATATATGGATGGTGTGTGAATCATACTGCAGGTACTGATTTGATTAAAAATTTAAAATGATAAAAAAATCTTAGAGATTAAAATATATATAGTTAGTTTTCATCACTAAAGTTTTCTGTTTGTTTGTGTTTGTTGGGATGATGAAGTTAACCAGTTTTGATTCAGCTAAATGATACTCAAAAGTGTACCACTTGACATTACTGGTTTTAGTCCTGTGCATAAATGGTAGGTTTTTATTGTCCTGATGGGTCATCAGCATCAACTACGAATCAGTGAATAAATATTGGTGACTTGGCAGACAGTGCTGGCAAGGAAGATTCTCTGGATTTTTCACACATACTCACTACTGCAAGAAAGGTACATGTGTCCAGACTATTCATACAGTTTAGTGATTTCTTATTTCTTTGGCCTTCCACGTTCCACTAGTATTGAACATGTTCTAAATTTTACTGTTTCAATATTGGCATTTATGCAGACATATTGATATTTCAAATCAATTTCCTTGTGTTCCCTAGTTTGGTTTTCCCCCCCTTTTTCCCCAAGAGGTTGTTTAAGAGAAGAATAACCCAGTTCTTTTTGAAGAAATTGTATACTATGCCCTTTTCCCTAGTTCTACTACAGTTATGTTTGTCTATGTTTGGGTCTCATAAGTGTGAGGACAAGATCAGAATTTGGTGTACTGGCTCAACCTGTTGGCGTTTGTGCAAGGCAAGTAGGTGCTGTGATTCAGTCCCTGTTCAGGATGAATTGACTGCTATTTGCCATCACTACTATCAAAGGCTTATATCTGCCTCCCCTTTAAAAAAATTAGTGTTAACACGACCCTTTGCATGTGTTTCCTTACAAAGCTTGAAGAAGATGTTAAGATGTTACATCGAAGCCTTTCACTTTTGTAATCTTGCAGAGTGGATAGATGACATCATGGAGACTTCTCAGCTTGCCTCCAGTGTCAAAGGTCAGATTCACATGTGTCTGAATCCCGAGTGAAGTCAGGTGCTGATAGGTCACAAGACATTACTGTTTCAAGAGGTTTTCTGTTGATTGGTCACTCATCAGTAAGCCCACCATAGCCTTGCATGTTGTGTTTATATACTGATGTATTTCTATATCAGATTGAGACATATTCTTCTAAAGAACTGATTCTCTTGCAAACTAGTGAGCATGAAGAACTGTTATCTCCATATATTCTGTGTTGCTGAATTTCTCAGCAACAAAAACAACGCAGGAAAAGAAAAAGTGCGCTCAACTGAAATATAACAGTACTAGCCACTTCACGGCCAGGCACTGCGCAAAGCGCCAAAGCCACATACAAAGCCAAATTCTTCAGTCGCCATTTTGTTATTCTCATTACGTAAGCATGATTTTTGACTCACATGCGAAGCAAAAGTGAGTCTATGTACTGAGCCGTGTCGTCCGTCCGTCCGTCCGTCCGGGCGTCCGGGCGTAAAAAACTTAAACGTTGGATTTTTCTCGGAGACTATTAAGTCTATCAACACCAAATGTGGCATGATGGTGTATGATGACAAGGCCTCAAAAAACATACATAGTGACTTGACCTTGCTTCAAGGTCAAGGTCACAGGAGCCATAAATGTGGTCTCAAAAACAGTCATTTTTCACATTTTCCCAATTTTCTCCCACGTTATTGAGAATGGCGACCTTAGCTACAAGTGGTATATAGGTCAAAGCAAGCCCTATCTTTTGATACCAGTTTGGTTGACCTTGCTTCAAGGTCAAGGTCACAGGAGCTCTTCAAAGTTGGATTGTATACATATTTTGAAGTGACCTTGACCCTGAACTATGGAAGATGACTGTTTCAAACTTAATAATTATGTGGGGCACATGTTATACTTTCATCATGAGACACATTTGTTCACATATCATCAAGGTCCAGGTCACTTTGACCCTTATGAAATGTGACCAAAATGGGGTAGTGAACCACTAAAAGTGACTATATCTCATGGTAGAAAGTGCCAATAAGCACCATTGTGCTTCCTATGTCTTGAATTAACAGCTTTGTATTGCATGACCTTGGATGACCTTGACCTTGAGTCAAGGTCACATGTAGTTGGTAGGAAAAATGTGTAAAGCATTTGTTAGTGTATGATGTCATTGGTAGGTTTAGTTGTTTGACCTTGACCTTGAAGGTCACCTGAAGGTCAAGGTCATATAAAGGTCAAGGTCAAGCATGTGAGTCGTATGGGCTTTGCCCTTCTTGTTTTTTAATGTGTTCACAGATCTTCATCATTTGACTTTACCTACCCACACACCAAATTTTGGTCAAATCGGAGCACTTTGAATTTTCGGTGGCCATCTTGTTTGTGCCCACTTCCGGTTACCATGACAACATCATTTTTTAACCCCACCATGACCTGACCCCGGCCCACACCTAACCCCATACCAAGTTTCAAGTCGATCGGAATAAAACTGTGGAAACGTATGAGTGTCACACAGACAGACAGACAGACAGACAGCTTCGCGGCCAGGCACTTTGCAAAGGGCCAAAGCCACATACGAAGCCAAATTGTTCAGCCGTCATTTTTTTTTCACTACCTAACAATGATAACCAAAAACTTTGTTCACTGATCTTCATCATTTGACTTTATCAACCCACACACCAAATTTCGGTCAAATCGGAGTACTTTGAGTTTTCGGCGGCCATCTTGTTTGTGCCCACTTCCGGTTACCATGGCAATGCCATTTTTTTTACCCCACCATGACCTGACCCCGGCCCACACCTAACCCCATACCAAGTTTTAAGTCGATGGGAATAAAAATGTGTACTCCTGTGTCTCAGGCGGCGAAGCCGCCTTCGACACAGTCGTCCAAATTCTTCAGTCGCCATTTTGTTTTTCTCGTTACGTAACCATGATAACCATAAATTTAGTTCACAGATCTTCATCAGTTGACTTGACCTACCCACACACCAAATTTCGGTCAAATCGGAGAACTTTGGGTTTTCGGCGGCCATCTTGTTTGTGCCCACTTCTGGTTACCATGGCGACACCTTTTTTTTTAACCCCACCATGACCTGACCCCGGCCCACATCTAACCCCATACCAAGTTTTAAGTGGATGGGAACTCCTGTGTCTCATTCGGCTTCGCCGACTTCGACACAGTCGTCCATTGTTTACTCAGCCGCCATTTTGTTTTTCTCGTGACGTAACCATGGTAACCGAAAAATTTGTTCACAGATCTTCATCATTTGACTTTACCTACCCATACACCCAATTTCGGTCAAATCAGAGCACTTGGAGTTTTTGGCGGCCATCTTGTTTGTGCCCACTTCCGGTTACCATGGCGACACCTTTTTTAAAACCCACCATGACCTGACCCCGACCCACATATAACCCCATACCAAGTTTTAAGTCGATGGGAACTCCTGTGTCTCAGGCGGCTTCGCCGCCTTCGACACAGTCGTCCATTGTTTACTCTGCCGCCATTTTGTTTTTCTCGTGACGTAACCATGGTAACCGAAAAATGTGTTCACAGACCTTCATCATTTGACTTGACCAACCCACACACCAAATTTTGGTCAAATCGGAGCACTTTCAGTTTTCGGCGGCCATCTTGTTTGTGCCCACTTCCTGTTACCATGGCAACACCATTTTTTTAACCCCACGTTGACCTGACCCCGGCCCACACCTAACCCCATGCCAAGTTTCAAGTCGATCGGAATAAAACTGTGGAAACGTATGAGTGTCACACAGACAGACAGACAGACAGACAGCGAAAATATATATAGAGATTATCAAAGACATCTTTGGTATCATATAGCTGTGTGGCATGCAGCTATTTAAGGCAACCAATCAGCACCCAACTTCACACGGGATTTAGTCACGGTGGAAAGATTCCACCCACTGAGATGGATGCTTCCATGAACTAATGTGTCTGTGCATATATCATCATCATCATCATCATCATCATCATCATCATCATCATCATCATCATCATCATCATCATCATCATCATCATCATCATCATTCCTCCTCCTCCTCCTCCTCCTCCTCCTCCTCCTCCTCCTCCTCCTCCTCCTCCTCCTCCTCCTCCTCCTCCTCCTCCTCCCACCCACCCACAACCACCACCACCACCACCACCGCCACCGCCACCACCACCACTTCCACCACTACTGTTGTTGTTGTTGCTGTTGTTGTTATCAAACATCTGGTATGGAAGCCTCCAACAGTTTTCCTACCCCTGTCTCTCCTAGACTCTGGTGGAGTGTGCTTTGTGCCAGCCTTCAGTGGGCTGCAGGCGCCCATCAACGATGACAAGGCAGCAACCACTATCATCGGCCTGACCCCCACCACCACCCAGGCTCACATCGTGCGTGCCATCTTGGAATCCCTGGCCTTCCGCTTCAAGATGCTCTATGAGACCATTCTCACTGAAACCAGAATTCCCCTCTCCTGCATCAGGTAGGCACAGTGCCGGTGGCTTGGTCAGCGTGGTGGGTGTGGTAATGGGTGTAGGTGCACATCGTCTTGGAGACATGGCAAATTTTGTGGCTGGCAGGTGGGTCAGAGGCTTGTTGGGCGGCTTCATTGGTCTGCTGATTGATGCATAGTTAGGTTGACTTTGTGCTTCTTTGAAAATGTTTGTTTTTTTGTAGTCTGGCGGGGAAAGGGAGTGAAGACTATTTAGTTGTACACATTAAGTGAGGGCTCTTTCAGTTGAACACCTGGATGTTGCATGGTGTTGTATTGTGTGGCATTGGATCGTATTGCATTGTACTGTATTGTAATGCCTTGCATTTGTGTGGCATTGGATTGTGTGGCATTGTTTTATACTGTATTGTAATGCATAAGTAAAAGATAGACCACCAGATTCCAGAATCTTTTTTTTTGTCTTCTGGAATCCAGCGGTCTATCTTTTACCAATCAAACTGAAGTAGGGCTACGCCCGAAACGTTTGTTTCCACACTAAACCAGTGATTCCAACACCTCCCAGGGATCTTTGTGATCATTATTTGTTTTGTAATGTAATGCCTTGCATTGTAAAGTATTGTATTGTATTGTATTGAATTGTAATGCCTTACATTGTGTAGCATTGAACATTGCATTGTATTGCATTGGATTGCCTTACATTGTGTAGCATTGGATTGTGTAGCATGGCATTGCATTGTATTGCATTGGATTGTAATGCATTGTATTGTGTGGCGAGGCATACTAATGCTCTTTGTGGCTCTGTCTTGCAGGGCAGATGGAGGGGTGTGCAACAACAACTTTGTCATGCAGCTGATGGCAGACCTGGTGAACCAGACCATAGAGCGGGCGGCCCACACTGACATGACCAGCCTTGGGGCTGCATACCTGGCGGGATTGGCTGCAGGTGAGTTCATGGAGCCATGGTAAATGTGTCACTGCCAGAGTCTGTGAAAATATATATCACGCACACAAACATACATGTGCAGACATGCATGCACACACCACACACATGCATGAAACACACACATATGCGCATATGCAACAAACACACACACACACACACACACTCACACACACACGCAGAGGTTTGCTTGTATATGCACATGCACACATATCTGAATGTGAAGAATTTTGTTTTTAAGGAATCCCGTTGATTTTATCAAAGCAAACACACACAAATTCACATCTGTGACTAGCAGAGTAGAGGTAATTTAGATGATAAATTGTCTGCAATAGCACCATGAGATCACCGGCTGCTCTGTTATTTTCTTGCAAGTAGAATAAAGGAGGACAACATTTTTAACTCAAGAAGTGAGTAGTGTGCACCTAATCAAACCATGTGCTCACTTTCAGTTACAGCAGTCTACATTGATCTCCTGTGTCTTATTGTGTTACTTAAAGCAGTAGAAGTCTATATGCTTATCCCCTTTGGTTGTTGTTCCCTGTGGATTGGGCGTAAGAATTGACCCACTGTAACTCTCAACACATTCAGTACGAGGCAAATAACTAGGGAAATAATAAGCTCTCATTCTAGCCTGCTATTATGATTTTCTTGTGATCATAGCCTTAAATTACAAAGGTTGATAGTTCATAAACCTCCATTAATCAATCAATCAACCCCCTTTGTTGCAAGATCTGCCTATTTTCCCTGCATCCTGCAGTACTGCAGCAATGGTTATTTTCCATCCTCAAGGCTAAGGGGCATCTGTCAGAAGGACTAAGCTTTGTTCTCTCCCTTTACCAGTACACAGAGAGATCATTGCTGTGTGTGCACACAATACATGATATATCCATACAGCACTGACAGCAGAAATTCTGTGGATGCCTCTGGGGTTTTCCTAACAGAAGACGGGTGAAAGGTACAGTAGGAACTACTTAATGCCCCCCTGTTCAGATGAAACCCCAGGCTGCTGGGCTCTCAGGGACTGCTCCAGTAGCTCAGTCAGATTCCAATCCAGCAGTGCCTTCAAACACACTTGCCTAAATCCCAAGCGAAGCCAGATGCTGATGGGTCACAAGACATAACTCATTTTATTCCGTTTTCTTTTGATTGGTTACCTATAAATAGGATCCACTGTATCCTTGCACTGTGCGTTTAGATGCTGACCTTTTTGACTCACATGCGAAGCAAAAGTGAGTCTATGTACTCACCCGTTTTGTCCGTCCGGGCGTCCGGGCGTCCGTTTAAAACTATAACGTTGGATTTTTGTTGGAGACTATTAAGTCTATCAACACCCAATTTGGCATGATGGTGTATGATGACAAGGCATCAAAAAACATACATAGTGACTTGACCTTGCTTCAAGGTCAAGGTCGCAGGGGCCATAAATGTTGTCTAAAAAACAGCCATTTTTCACATTTTCTCAATTTTCTCTGAAGTTTTTGACATTGGATACCCCACCTATATATGGTATATAGGGCAAAGTAAGCCCTATCTTTTGATACTAGTTTGGTTGATCTTGCTTTTAGGTCAAGGTCACGGGAGCTCTTCAAAGTTGCATTATATACATATTTTGAAGTGACCTTGACCCTGAACTATGGAAGATAACTGTTTCAAACTTAATAATTATGTGGGGAACATGTTATACTTTTATAATGAGACACATTTGGTCACATATCATCAAGGTCAAGGTCACTTTGAACCTTATGAAATGTGACCAAAATGGGGTAGTGAACCACTAAAAGTGACCATATCTCATGGTAGAAAGTGCCAATAAGCACCATTGTTCTTCCTATGTCTTGAATTAACAGCTTTGTGTTGCATGACCTTGGATGACCTTGACCTTGGGTCAAGGCCACATGTATTTTGGTAGGAAAAATGTGTAAAGCATTTCTTAGTGTATGATGTCATTGCTAGGTGTAGTTTGACCTTGACCTTGAGGGTCACCTGAAGGTCAAGGTCATGCAAAGGTCAAGGTCAAGCATGTGAGTCGTATGGGCTTTGCCCTTCTTGTTTTATATC
The DNA here is from genome assembly GCA_034096865.1 of Theodoxus fluviatilis. Lineage (NCBI taxonomy): Eukaryota > Metazoa > Mollusca > Gastropoda > Cycloneritida > Neritidae > Theodoxus > Theodoxus fluviatilis. Next base: position 63,007 of record JAWQFJ010016546.1, on the reverse strand, counting down.
AGACTGAGACATAATCCTTAGAGAACTAAATCTCTGGCAAACCGTAAGCTTGAAGAACTATGCTGCAAAAATTTCCATGGCGCCAAATTTCTCAACAGCCAAGTCGCAAAAACAAAGCTGGAGAAGATCAAGTGCACACCACTGAGCAATATGATTTTACCGGGATATCATCAAAGACATCTTTGGTATCAATCATATATCAATAGTTGAGAAGCGGGCAGCAATTTTAGACAGCCAATCATTGCCTGGCTTTACAGGGGATTTAGTCACAGTCCCTGCAAACCACCCTGGCCACCTAACTCTGTATCCAGAGCCAAGATTCATTGCTACTTGCATCTAGCCTTCAAACCGAAAAACCAACTTGTAATGGGCAATTGACCAGGGAAATAGTAGCTTGACTTAATCTTAACGACTACCCGCGGTAAACTTTCGCCTCGAAAAGGAATGCTACTCACTGCGTAGCTTTCAGCTGCTGTCCTGCAGCCTGCCTCAGTGTGAATGCTGAACAAGAGAGCTTTGGATTCAGTGAACTCACGGCAGCGAGACTCAATCAGCAAGGAATACACCGAGGGCAGTTGACTTAATCTTGTTCTGACCAGCGCTAGTGATTTTATTTATAGGTGACATAAAATAGCCTACAAAGGCTGATACCCCATAAAACTGATTTCATCCATCCATCCATCCATCCATCCATCCATCCATCCATCCATCCATCCATCCATCCATCCATCCATTCATTCATTCATTTATTCATTCATTCATTCATTCATTATTTCATTCATTCATTCATTCATTTCATTCATTTCGTTCTTTCATTTATTCATTCATTCCTCTCTCCTCCTTCCCCCACCCCATTCTCACCTCCATCACAACCTTCTTTATGGGAAAACTCTTCCAGACCCAGTCATTTAAGCTCTCTTTTGAACTGGGTGGCCTATTATGGTGGGTGTAGTTTTTTTTTTTGATGCATAGCTTGGATTATTGTGAAAATTCGCTCCATTAAATTTATTTTGTAGTTTTATAATATTATCCAAGCTTTTTCTCTCTTTTTCTCATCCTGTTTGAGTGCAGTGATCAAGAGTATAAAAGAAACTGCTTTAATAACTGTTTCATATGGGAACAGAATGTGGTGAACTGTCATTTTCTATGTGTTATCAAGCAGATTTGATGCCTAGAGAAGGTGGATGACTCCAATACCTATTCTCACCAATTTTAACTCCACTGAGGTGATTTGGGAAAGACATTAATGAGGGAACATTTCTTTAAGTTTCTGGAGTGAACTGTGCTTAAGGGGGGACATGGCGTACAAAAACGGATTAATAGAAAATAATTCATAACTCAGCAAATATGAAAGCTATACTAATGAAATTTTATACAGAATACAAACACACTGGAAGGTATATTTAAACAAAATTTTATTGCTGAAGACTTAGTTGTTCATGTGTTATAGCAAAATAACTGAAAAATAAACATACCAATTTTCTCCCCTCCGTGAAATTTTAATTAATAACCTTTTTATGATCAACAATGATTTTAAACAAAGAAGAAGGTCTATATTATTCAATAAGATATAATAAGTGGATTACTAACACTTCTAACTAATTTTAGTGGAATTTAGAAAAAGTAACAAAAAAATGTGCTCCGGGCATAACATAATTAAATTTTTACAAAAATTAAGCAAATTCAGCTACACCTTTCTGATTGGTCTTATTGAATGCAGTATTTATTCATACATATACACACACAATTTCAGAAAGCTATCTCAATCCTAAGTGACTTTATTTTTGGGGAGAAAATCACTACCGTTGAAATAAAAACCACATTATGAGAAAATTGACTTTAAAGTTCGAGAAAGATTAAACGTTAACTACAACTGAACCATAACAGATACAATTTAATAACATAACTCATTGAATGTGTCGTTTATTTGTTATCATTGTAGCAAACTTTCAACTTATTATCTTAATTCAAAATATCAGGATAATTAGGTGAAAAGCATCACCTGTAGCAAAACATTCCCGTTTTCTGTAAGAATCGCGTAATCACGGCAACTTCCGCCGTGATAACAGCTTCGTTCAGTGCCGTGTCTGTAGATAAGAACGCGATCGCTGTTGTATCACAACCTCCAGAGGCTGTTGACACGACTTAATTTCTTTTCTGGGCTTGCTTTTTCCGTCAATTTCTGCATCTTCCGTGGAATTGTCTCGATCGAGATAGCGCGAACTTTCGCGCGCTGTAAGCACACTTCGGAAAGAACCGATGTTTGCTTCGGCGGCCGACGTTCAGGCCGGAAACAGCCGAAGTACGGTTCGGCCGTTTCCGCCTACCACTTCCGCCAGTCGAAGTACGGTTCGGCCGTTTCCGCCAGCCACTTCCGCCTGATCACGCTGTGATCACGCACACAAGCGGCCAATCAGAGCCTAGCTGAGAGACAGGCCGTTATTTCGAAGCTTTCCATTGGTTTGCACTGCCCTCCGATTTGTACTTCGTGTGCCTTCGGTAATGATTCTTCGGTACCGGAAACAGTTGCAACGTAAAGCCGGGAAATGAAGCTTTGATGCGATACCAAACATGTGGCGTTCTTTGGAAGGAAGATGCTGAAACTAAGCTTTCAAATCTGTGCATTTTGGCTTCCTGGTTAGTACTTTTTTTTAATCTAGCGGTGGGTACCTTACAAAACAAATTGGTTTAAAATACTTTGAAACCTAAGCCAGCAAAATCGATCGCACACACGTGTAGCGGAGATGTTGTAGATTCCAAATCCGCGCTTAACACGAAACTCAATTTTTGAAAATTTTTCATGAAATTCTGCAGGCCGTGTCCCCCCTTAAAGTGCTTACTCATCATTGTGTTGATCATGAAGAGTTTGGACATTGATAATGACTGGGAATGAATCATTCATTGCACTGTCTTTGTCCTCTAAAATCTGTTTATATTTTCACAAATATTAAACTCCATTATGCCATGACAATGATGGAAAAGAGAACTTTAAAAGGAGACTCTTCTTCCCAGGTGTATGGAAGAACAAGGAAGAGCTGACCAAACTCCACAAGTGTGAGAAAGTGTTTGCTCCGGAGACTTCCTGGTCATTTTATCGTGACACCTTCCACCAATGGGAGCGAGCAGTGCAGCGATCAATGGCATGGGTCATGGACTCGTGATGACCTTGGTGAACCCCTGGGGTCAAGGTCATGAGTTATGTCTACTGTAGTTTGTACCAGTTTTTGATGCAATATTATACTGACCTTAAAAAAACCTGCATTGTTTGCTGTCTCACAAAGACTTGGGGCTTTAGTGTTGGGTTGCTACATGGCAATAACAGATGAATTTATGATTGGCTAAACTACTTATCTTACTGAATAGCTGCTTGATGTTTATATGATTCACTTTGCTGATTTGATTTGAATGGCTGAACTGACTGCTTCAATTTTTGCCAGTGGCACTTGGCAGTGAAAAGTACTGACATGAGTAGTCTCCCTTACATTTTCAACCGTTTGTTAGGGTTTCTATGGACATTAATTCTGTAGTACCAACATTAGAGCAAATCTATGTTGCTGAGAGACTTCTCATCAAAACCATGCTTGCTGTTTGCAATGAACTTCCTTTTCTTTGTCACTATTCAGTCAAGTCAACAGATTGATGCTAAGGCCATAAGAATTGTTTTGTTTGATTTGAAGTGGAAGTTTAAGTTTACTTTCACATGAATGATAGAAATGAAGGGTGTGGTCTGCTCCCTCACACAAGCAGCATTGCAGCATTACAGCATGTTGATGATTGCAGTCATAGGCAGTGGAGTTTGGTCATTTTTCTATCAAAAACACCTGATGTTCTGATCAACCAAACTGCATTTGAATAGTGGAGGCTGACTACATGTAAGAATGTTGGGGTTGGGGTAGACTTCCTGGTAGATTCTCTGCCATTACATCTTCGTTGGGACGTAGGTCAGTGGTCAAGGCACCAGCCAGCTGTCACGTTGCAGCTGTCACTTTGCAGCTGTCACGTTGCAGCTGTCACGTTGCAGCTGTCACGTTGCAGCTGTCTCGTTGCAGCTGACAGGTGCAGTATTCAAAACTGCTGAGATCCTTCAGTTGCATCCTTGGGCATGCTGCTTCTCTTGGGGTGCATTGCTGATGGTAGGAACCTTGCAAGTTCTTGCAAGGAATAGGCCGGTGCCAACATGTGTCATGATGATGACAGCAGATGTAAAGGCAGTCAAATGTTTGACACATGTTGACACCGGCCTATCGTTTGCCAACTAGGTATGCTAAGCAGCTTGCCCCTGCATTGCCTGTTACCAGGCGCTGCAGTGACCGAGGGTGAAATTGCCCAAAATGAATTTAATAAAAATTGTACTCAATAATGATGATCATGATGATGATGATTATCACTGCAACAAACACTTTCCATGCATTTTCCGTGGTTGAAGAGTTATGAAGCAACAATATTAGTGGCCAATGTGTGGTGGTGGCTGCATACAGATCTAGTCCAAATGTTTATCATTCCTAGAGAAAGCCATGCCGTGAAGGATGTATTGAGCAAGTTGTAGCTTCCTCACTGACTTAGTCCACAGTCTGCATGTGTTGATAGTACGTTTTTCTGTTTATATATCACTTTGAGTGATTTAAGAGGTCATCTCATGCGATGTTACATAAAACTCCACACTTACTGTGGTTAATAGTTGTTTACTGTTTGGGATGATAGTTGTTGATTTAAGAGCTGCTGACTTTAGATAATCATGTGAACCCTTCAGTGATTGGGTCATTATTTGTATGCAAGTGCAAAATTGTGATAATTATGCATATTCAAATTTCATATTATATAAAAATGGCAAAATTGAATCAGAAGTAAACATTCTATGTACTTTTTCTTACTTTAAATGCTTCTTTTTGCTCTCAAACTCTATGCAATGAAATATTTGTGTTAAAAATTGTTAAGGCTCAAATTGCAACTTAATATAACAGAAGAAATGTGTATGAGCATTGATTCTTCTTCAATTGTATGAGAAGATATTCAAGTAAAGTGATCCCTATTAACTTCATCCAAAAAATACTCATGCATTTTCACATGAATCTTGTCATCATAATTCCTTATCATTCACAGGCAACATGACCTCTGCAATGTCACAGAGTCGGCAAACATCTACTTGGGGCCCATTGCTCAATATGCAATGTAGATGTTTTTGGAATGGCTCCATTATTTAGATCATGGCAGTATTTTGTGAAGTTGTCTGTCACTGTTGTAACTCCCACTAAACAACACTGGCAGCACCAACATTGTCAAATGGCTGCTCCTGCTCCTTTGTTGTGGTACATCTTCCTCAGGGTTGTTGACGCTCTCTGTGTGTGGATCAGGTCCAACTAAAAAGGAAGCCTGCCTACTGCCCAACAGTGCCTTTCCGTGTCTAAGACTGGAGTTGTACATCCCTTGGTGAGGGAGATAACAATGTTCATCCTGGACAAGGAAATTTTACTGAGGTGCCTGGAAGAGCGATTTTCTGCTCAGTCAAAATTGGCAGCTTCACTTTCGTGCATCAATGAAGAGATGCTGCTGGTTCAAACTTTCCTCAGAGAGATTTTAAAAAATTAAATTTCTTACTTCACTCTTTTGCTCCTTGCCTTTGAATTAATATTTTCCTTACAGCGACATCATGACTTGCATATGGTGTTTGTTATGGATGACATGAATTTAGAGAATGCATGTTCCTTTTATACGTATTGGATGTATTGTTACTGAAGCAAAGGACCTTTTCAGCAAAGCTGCCAAGTTTGCACAATAATTTTGTGAACTGTATTATAGATTAGTGTGTTTTATTTCACATTCCAAGCAAATGTTTGGCAGGACTACTCCAAATCTTTTTTGAATGAGATATTTACATACATGTTCTAGTCTTGTCTGAATTGCCCAGGGACTTGGAAATATCATAAGGGAGCATCTTCTAGATGGCAACTGCATTGAGGATTTGCAGCTGAGCTGTAATGCAAGTGGATGAAGGACATGTCAACTGGACGCACCATGAAAGACATGTCAACTGAACGCACCATGAAAGACATGTCAACTGAACGCACCATAAAAGACATGTCAACGGGGCGCATCATGAAAGACATGTCAACTGAACACACCATGAAAGACATGTCAACTGGACACACCATGAAAGACATGTCAACTGGACACACCATGCACCATGAAAGACATGTCAACTGGGCGCACCATGCACCATGAAAGACATGTCAACTGGACCCACCATGCACCATGAAAGACATGTCAACTGGACCCACCATGTACCATGAAAGACATGTCAACTGGGCGCACCATGCACCATGAAAGACATGTCAACTGGACGCACCATGCACCATGAAAGACATGTCAACTGGACACACCATGCACCATGAAAGACATGTCAACTGGGCGCACCATGCACCATGAAAGACATGTCAACTGGACCCACCATGTACCATGAAAGACATGTCAACTGGACCCACCATGTACCATGAAAGACATGTCAACTGGACCCACCATGCACCATGAAAGACATGTCAACTGGACGCACCATGCACCATGAAAGACATGTCAGCTGGACACACCATGAAGAATATGTCAACTGGACATACCAATGTTCTGATAAAGTCAGGATCCAGGCATGGTGCAGTGACATAGTTGGGCATTAAGTGTTGATGAGAAATTGCATGATGAAAGAAGAACATCTTGACATGAAAGCTGGTGTGCAGAAGCTATGCAGTTCAAGTCAAACCTTCTCATGATGGTCAAAGCCTTCTCTTCACTGTAGTGTTCATCGTAATGAATGGTCCTGGCAATTTCACATGTGGGTTGGGGCAAGATTAGACCCACCTCGTCTCCCTATGCAGTTGGCAAGCGGCAAATGACTAGGGAAGTTGTGACTTGACTTGTGTTTACCTGCTCAAGTGATCCCCCTGTGGGTTCAGGGTAAGAATTGACTCACCGCGTCTCTCTACGCGATTCATAAGAGGCGAATAACTAGGGACACCGTGACTTGATTTGCGTTTACTCTAAACTGTTCTAGTGATTTTCGTGCTTAGTGGCCTTATATAGCCTACAAGGCTGATAGGCCGTAAAACTCCATCCATCCATCCGCTCAAGTGATTTTTGTGATTAATGGCTTTCCATAGCCTACAAAAGCTGACAGACTGTAAAACGGCATTTATCTATCATAATCCTGGGAATTTCATGTTTGCATTAGAGCAATGTGGCATTTTTGTGTGGTGACAACTGGCTGAGTAGCTAGTGTTTCCCTTTCACACAGTATTGGTTTTTACATTTTTTATGTATTTGAGCAATGACTGGTTGGAGTTTCTGTTTCATATTGCATTTGATCAAAGTGGCAATGACTGGTTGCAGTTGCGTGTTTGTTCATCTTTCATACTGTATGGTTAATTTTCTGTTTCGTGTTGCATTTGAGCATGTGTGATAATGAGTTGCAGTTGTTTCTCTTTCACAATGCACTGATAATCCTTGTTTGTGTTTTGCATTTGAGCAATAAAGTATTTTTCTATTATGATGGCTGGATCGTTCTGTGATCACTGAAGAGGATATTATTGACCAATCATCATCATGCAGGTACCACAATATAAAACTGAGTGCAAGGACAGCTGAATATTACAGACTGATGTTGTATGCAGAATGTTGTAGATGAATCATTCTTAGGAATAACCAGCATTAACAAAAACATAACAGAACAAACAAAACCGAGTTTCTACACAGGTAAGTTTTAATGTCCACAATACAGAAAACTAAAGTTGCCATGGTGCAAGACACAAGAATACTCCACTGCAAATGCTAGTCAACTGAGTAGGGAACCCTACTGTACATGACTGCTGTAAGATTGTCCCCAACTGGTCCAGACATTCATGCAATACCACACACACATACTACTTCTACCAAAGAAAAAATGGCATATCATTATCAAACATGCACAATTTTGCCTACCTATGGGCTTTTTTCCTTCTTTTTGGGGGGGGGTCTTTTCTATTA
>JAWQFJ010016546.1:7500-50000 GCA_034096865.1 Theodoxus fluviatilis | reverse complement strand
CGCACACATTCAGCAACACCAGCCTGCACTGCTTGCTGTATCTTTGACTTGTCAACAAGCTGCAAGTGCTGTCTGCTGTCAAACCAGTTTTTACTCCCACACCATACTCCCTTGGAACAGCAACAGTAAAACACAACCTGGCATGCCAGTTCCCAAGATGCCCCAGGCTTGTTATCTCTTGTCCATGACAGATGCCCCAGGCTCATTACCAACCAATTACATCCCTCCACAGTCACTGGCACAGACACTTATTTCACAAGTCAATACTCCAGAGAAAATTGGGTTCTTCATCTCTCAGATTCATCTTCATCACAGAAAACCATGCTTTTGCCACAGGCAGAAAGTCACTCTTGTCACTCTGATGGAGGATCGGGGATTGTGAACAAGCAATACCACAGCCCACTTTGTTTGCTATGTTCAGGATGTCAAGACTAAGCAACCAGCAACTGGTGCATCCTGCCCCGTCATTTCTGTCCACTGTAATAAAGAGAGCCTGAGGAATGCAAAGGCCAATGCCTTGCTGAAGGTGAAGGGAGAATCACTTGAAGCCGAAGACTTCAACCACCTGGCAGGTGAAGTCACCCGAGGGACAGAGAGGCTCATTCAGGAAGGTGTCGCATCGCTCTGTGCGGCAGTGGTTCAGGTCCTCATCCAGCTTGATTGCCTCACCATTCCTGCAACACACAAGCATTGATGTCTGTAATAGCGACCACATCCACTGCAACAGCAACAAAATTATTACTACAACAAAGACAACAAGACAGCAATGATAAGAAAGTAATGGCAATGACCCCGACTAAAGAGGCAGCAAAGATACTACCATCACCATCATCATCATCATCATCATCATCACCACCACCATCATGGCCGCCGCCGCTGCCACTGCCACCACCACCATCATCATCACCACCATCATGGCCGCCGCCGCTGCCACTGCCACGACCATGGTCATCATCATCATCACCTTCATTTGAATTGGACACCATTTCATTTACTACAGCAGTTGCTTCCCAACAGTACTCACCCTCCTCCGATGGTCATCACGGAGTTGTCACCTGCCAGGAACATGCTGCCGGTGGTGGGATAGTTGCTGCCCAGCATACCCACCCACTCATACTTTATCTTCTCCGGTCGGAGAGTGAAGACGAACGTCTCGCCTGTGCCAAAGTAGGAAAGGTTCTGACCATGGGAGGTCCTGTCACACCAGGGGGAAGCGCAGAAGGCCCCGAAGACCTGAAGGGAAGGAACACACATAGAGGCAGATTCAAGACACTTGACTGCTCTATATATAATAAATCACATTTTCACAGTTTTCCCACTAGCAAATTAAAACAAATCAGAACTGGTAGAAGATTCCTCTCTGAAAAGTCAACTGTGATGCTAGTCTGTCCTTTACCCTCCCTCTCCCAACTGGACTACTGCAACAGCCTTCTTGTCCGAACTACAAACCACCTAATGCACGAACTACAACTGATTCAAAACGTGAGGCCTAGGGTTGTCTAATTCATACCCCCTTAAGCACACATATCTCCAGTGCTGAAAGGACTTCATTGGCTGGTTGTCACTCTCAGGGTAGACTTCTAGATTCTCTGCCTCCTGTACAAGAGTCTGACTGGATGTGCTCCATTGTACCTGGGGGAGTTGTTAACTCATTACTGTCTATACACCACCAAGAAACTCAGGATTACTGAGGGGAAAAAATCATGAATCTAAAAAAATATGGCCAGTGCTCCTTTTCATTCCCTGGAACAGTTCTGTGGAACACTATTCCTTTTCATTCCTTGGAACAGTTCTGTGGAACACTATTCCTTTTCATTCACTGGAACAGTTCTGTGGAACAATATTCCTTTTCATTCACTGGAACAGTTCTGTGGAACAATATTCCTTTTCATTCACTGGAACAGTTCTGTGGAACAATATTCCTTTTCATTCACTGGAACAGTTCTGTGGAACAATATTCCTTTTCATTCACTGGAACAGTTCTGTGGAACAATATTCCTTTTCATTCACTGGAACAGTTCTGTGGAACAATATTCCTTTTCATTCACTGGAACAGTTCTGTGGAACAATATTCCTTTTCATTCCCTGGAACAGTTCTGTGGAACAATATTCCTTTTCATTCACTGGATCATGAGACTCCTTTACATCCTTCAAAAAGCAGCCGAAAACATTGGTTTTCTCCAGAATTAATGCAATCTGAGCACCCCAACAGAGTGGAGACCAGTGCCTTATAAATAGATAGACAGACAGACAGACAGGCAGGCAGACAGACAGACAGACAGACAGACAGACAGACAGACAGACAGACAGGCACACAGGCACACAGACAGACAGGCAGACAGACAGACAGGCAGACAGACAGACAGACAGAGACAGACAGACAGACAGACAGACAGACAGACAGACAGACAGACAGACAGACAGACAGACAGACAGACAGACAGACAGACAGACAGACAGACAGACAGACAGACAGACAGACAGACAGACAGACAGACAGACAGACAGACAGACAGACAGACAGACAGACAGACAGACAGAGACAGACAGACACATTCAGCTATTTGGATGAACTGAAAATTTTCCATCCATACCAGGGTCCAACACAAGTGATTGCCCCATTATCCAGGGCAACCTAATGTTCTCTTCAGGCAAGGAAAAGTCCATCTAGACTTGCCAAAAGGGGCACCTAAATTTTCCTGATTGATTTCAGAACCGAAGCACACAACGGCAGGAAAACTGGGTAGACCCTCAATGTCACAGATGTGCAAGCAGCCTCCAAACTGCCTGTTTAGTTTGTCTGACCCTCATATTGATATTGTAATCACATGTACATGTTCAAAGCCAAATACTGTTTTTTTCAAGAGACACTGATATGTATTTGACTAGTGTCATTACTGTGGTAGGGCAAATTTTATTCAGGCCAATAGATTTTGCTTTCAAGTTGATTAATTTTCAATCTACTAGCCTGAATAGGCAAGTGGTTTTGAGAAGTGTAGGACCCTGCAAACTATTCTAATCACTACACCATTTTCAAATTAAATAAGCCAATTCTCTTGATGAAGGAAACATTCAAACACACATACACATACACAAACACACACACACACACACACATACACACATACACACACACACACACACACACACACACACACACACCTCATTAAAAAAAAAGTGTTTTCCTATGTCAACAAATAATTCTTTCACTTTGTCCCTGACAGTATTTAAAACAAGATCAGGATGTCAACCAGGCAATTTTCACTTTTTTCAAGCAGACATTTAACCACATATTATTTTGATTCCTCAAAAGACAAGGCAGATCATCTGAGAGGCACATGAAACCTGCATATCCATATTTTCAAATCAAGACAAACATACTGTCACAAGACATGGATAAACACACTTGAAAGACACACACACACACACACACACACACACACACACACACACACACACACACACACACACACACACACACAATTGACAGTGAAAGCAAACACTCTGCAGATATTCTCTCAGATTAAAAAACACACACAGCCAGGCACAAATAAATAGAAAGAGAAAGCAAGGGGGAAAACAAGAAAGACTGAGTACAACAGAAATGAACTCGCCTCCCCAGTGGTGGTTTTGATGATGATGAGGGTATGGAGGGCATACTCCACTTTGGAATAGAGGGTGCGGAGACTGGTGCCGTGTTCCTCTGTGGTGAAGAGCAGGTAGGGCTGGCAGACTCCAAACCTCACAGGCAGCCATCCCCACAGGGTGTGGGTCTGTAAGCACCGCAGCCAGTCAACGCCAGTGTGACGGTACGTCCTTTCCGCATTAGTAAGAATTGAACACAAGTGGAATCAAGGTTACGGATTTACTCGTGTGTACATTAAAGTGATCCTTTCTCCTTGTTTTCTGTGTGAGTTCAGATGATGAACTATTATACTACTGTATAATGTTATGAGTTGCATGTTAATGCATGTGTTAAATAATGGACTCTTAAGAATGTAGAAGCCAGCCAGGCCTTAAATAAATGTATTTATTAGAGAACCAGCCATGCCTAGAAAGTAGTTTGTTATGGTGAGACGGTGGACAGCACTAAATGATAATGATTTGACTTTGACAAAACTTTGACATTGATTACGTCATGCAGTTTTGGATGGCATGATGATTTTGAGAGAGAGAGAGAGAGGGGCGAGATTGGTCTCGGGCGAGAGGTTGGGGCGTTGAATGCGAGTGAAACAGGATGGATGGAATTGAAACGATCCCCGATCTCAGAATGATGTGATTTGCTTCAAGGACGGAATGTTTGAGCCTCCCTTATCAGACACAACTCTTGGTGGAGACTTTGAGTGTTGAATTGGCCCAATGTTGGATGGCCATAGCTACCTACAGTGACAAACGTCATGCCCATACTGGAAGAAGAACGGTTGACGTCTGCCCTCTAAATCTAATGGACTCCAGTTCCGAGTCCCCCTGGCCTCCTTTAATGACCCAGGATGATGCCCTCCCTTCTCCCAAGACCCACACCATGTGTCAGTTGTCACCTCACCTGTTGAACAACAACCGCCAGGGTCAACGGTCCTCATTCGGACCCCTTCAGCAGTCTTAAACTCTCTCTTCCCAGATAAGTTAAACGTTTTAGTATACGCTGGCTGGCTAAGTTAGGATTAAATGATTATTTAGCAACCATTATCTATCTTTTTAATTATTATTAAAGTCAGTTGAATTGTGGATGTCTACTCTATTTTTCTCTGTAAGTTTGTCCTTAACAGCAGGGAAGAGGGTAATTGTTACAGGATGGTATCATGTTTCCCTATACAACCCAATAGTTAAAGTTAATCAGAGTACTGGTCCTGTAACACTAGACACATGCAGGAGAGACTGAGGGCAGTTACTAAAGCCAGAGACAGGCCTTCTGCTTCTTACTTGATGCAACACACTTAACATGTTCTATAACTCAACTACTTATTTAACCAGTCAACTGCCTGAGTGTCACATGATCAGTTCAGTTTATAATAACAGTCATTACAATCATTCGTATCACTCGGTGCTATCAAAACAGATTGATGTATATGTGGAGAAAGTGAATATATATATATATGTGTATATTGCCCTACCCCAAAAAGAGGGGGATGGGGTGGGGTGGGAGAGGGGTGAAGGGATGAATAGTTCCCATAACTCAAACCTAACTTTTAAGACTACAGCATCATCATCAATCAGCAACTTGTCTGGTCTCTCTCTTCCCCTACATATTCATAATTCGTTAGCAAATGTTTTAGACTGTTGATCCAAAGTCTTTTCCATGTATCATTAGTTGTCTTCATTGAGCACAAGAAATATCTCGATTCTAAAAATAGCATGACACTAGACCAAAGCACAGATATCTACATCTCAAAAGCTACACACTTAATCAACAACAGACTTAATTTTCTTATAAACTCCACTTCAACATGTAAGCCGACTATGTAACCCAAAGAGTACTCAAAGCAAAATCACAGTGTCATTACTTTCAACCACTTAAAGTCACATGGACTTGGCATTAACTTGCAAAAACATGTCTGCTCCCCAGATGAGAATAGCTTATTAAGTTGCATGGTGCAACACAGCAAATGTGCATTTCCTGCTGCAATGCACCAAAAGCAGGTTCCCAGTCTTGAGCAATGCAAGGAAACGGTGCGCTGTGGAAACATTTTCCCTCTCTGTGCAAAGGAAACTTTCACCAGCTTTCTATAGGATAGACACCCAAAAGCTCTGTCTTAGAAAGGCGAGGGCTCTACATGAGGTTAAGGATTCTACAGAATCTCCAAAAAGTAAGGGATGCCATTGTGTTAGAAAGGCTCTACCCATAACATGCCACGGGTTCTACAGAGTCCTGCCAGTGCAAAATCTGACCTTGAAGTCAGACTCATCTACAGTAGCATGCCATGCTAGAGAAGTGCACCGTGCCACACGTCACTGCAGTGCCACACATGAGGATCATGGGAGTTGTCATGATAGAAAAAGGCTGGCTAGGCAAGATGGGCTTGTTCCTTACAAATGATTGTTATGTGTGCTCTTAAGTATCTATCCTGGTATAATTTTACTAAGATGAGTGTCGCGAGCAGGTTGGGTTTTGAATGTTAATGTTCTCGTTCATGTACTTGTGTAGTTTCAGCGTGATAGCGCACCTCTTGTCTCTGTTTTTTCTCTCTCTTTTGGGTTCGGGAAAATTGTGACGTCATAAAAGAAGCTTGAGTCGACGTCACTGGGGTTGGCCAGTTTTTTGGAAGAAAGATTTTTTGGCAAGACCGTTTCGAGCGGCGGGTGCCAAGGAACAGGTTTTAGCCTGGAGTGGCGCGATTTCTGTTGCCCCAGTGTGTGGCGTGGCTTCTGCCAGCCCAGAATAGATAAAGACCACATTGTCTTTGTTCGGTGTAGACCGCCAGACATCGTCACCAGGGGAAGGGCCGGGTTTCTTCCATGTGAGTATTTGTTGTGTGTAAATGTCGTTGTGTAAGTTTTCACTAGGTTGTGAGTTTGCTGTTTTAGGGGTGGGTGGGGAAGTTGAGATAGGTAATGGAATTTCCGAACTGTGGTTTTGACGTTAAAAATCGTTTCATGGTTCATGGTAGGATTGCTGTTTTGATTTGCAGTATTTGAGTAACAGTTAAGATTGCTTGAAATGGGCCTAGTTTGTGGAAAGGCTAAGACAGTGTTTTGACGGAGTACCGTCATGTTTGTGATGGGTTTGAGTTGTGAATTGTGTGCTATGCATTATGGTATAGTTGCTAATTCTGGCCATTTAGGCCTGGGTGTTTTTATTCCGTTTACATGGTCCACGTCCTGCGTCATCCAAGGTCCTTGATGCTTCCCCTTGAGGTCGACATCGGCCAGAGTCTTCACTGTTAAACATCGCCGTCGTCATCGTCCAGGGGCCAGCCGCTCCTCATCGCTGTCATCATCATCCAACGTTCCCCGTTCTGCGGCTTGTCGCAGAGGGAGACCATGAGACAGTGGGGTCAGCTGTAGTGGTTTGGTACTGACGTGAGAGACAGTGTTGGACAGTCAAGGGTTGTGTGTGGACGGGCAAGTGACGGCGTTGGACAGTCGTGGGGAAAGTTGCCCCGGCGTGAGAGAGTCCGCTGGTTGAGCAACCGTTTTTGTTGTTGTGGGGTTTGGGGGACTGTGGGGTATTGTTGTGGCTCAGTCCGTGGCCAACCGTTGGGTTTTTGTGTGATTTGTGAGGAATGTATTTTCACATGTGTTTGGGTTAGGATGTGCGGGTAGTATTGTTTCATCTTCCCATTGTTAGATTGCATAAGTGTGAGTCATCAATCATTTATTATCATTGCCATCCATCAGTTTCACCTCCTTTCATTCATTTTGCGGGTTTGTTGAAGTATAATTAAAATTCTTATTGGTTAAATAGTAGTTTTGAGTTCCTGACTTCCTCTGCATGAGAGGGTAAGGTCCCACCCAGTGGGTGTGGGCGCGACAATGAGAATATGGACAATGTTTATGTAATATCCTGAAGGGCTGGATGGAATTATGTATGTGGGGAATGTTCATCAAAGGATCTCCTTAACTTTCCTCTCAAGCATAATAGGATATTTTTCCATACACTTGAAGGCTTAACTACCCTTTTTCCCATTTGACTTTACTTCTAAATGCCCTAATCAGATACAATTCTGACTGATATTTTTCATCACTGCAACCTTATTAAAATCCCTGGGACAAATGCTGCAAACAGAAAATCATTACCAGCATCATGCCAATAACACAAATGTAAAAAAAAAAGTCTACCACTACACATACTAGTTCTTCTGCTGAAAGAAAGGAACTCTAACAAACAAGCAAACTAAACAACACAAAACAGCTCAAAATCAAAAAGCGGATTCTCTAGGCAGCCATGCACATCGGTGAGCCGAGACAGACTGAAGATGTGATATGGTTTAACATGCTGTTCCTCCCCCACTCACTTCCTGAGACACTTCTAGAATTTTAGACTGCAAGTTAGGGGTGGGCATGATGCTTAGAGAGCGTGATCGAGTTCGTCCACCATCAAGCTGCTTGCAAAAGAGAAAATGATGGCACTTGGGATTAGTCAGCAGAACATATGCAACTGTGTTGGATACTAAAGTAAACCACATCGATACACCATCAAGACTAAGGATTACTATTTTTCTCATGATCAAGTGAGGTGAACTCTGTGAGAGCTGCAACTGGAACATCAGGAAGAAACACTCCATGACTTCTGTTGGCAGCATCTTTGGACAACACTAGCAGACTAAATGCCACAGCACTGTATCCTTGTCTCCTCTAGTCTGGAGAGTGAAGATTATAGATCTATTCATTCATTCAATAAGACATCAAGAGCCCAATGCATTCCTTGTAACCAATTTCACCATACCACGGCTGTGTGACACATGATTCTGCAACAATTATTCTGCACTGTGGTTACATGAAGACAATGTCTGACTAACAACTGCATGTGCAGGAAAGAGGTGCAACCTTCGTGCAGTGTTTGGATCCCATAAGTAGTTAGAGGTGCTTGCAGTACACATTTTCCCCTGGAGGTCAAGCAGGGCCACTTCCAAAATGTCCAAACATTCTCTTCTCGTTCTTGGCAACAAGAAATTACCAAATTTAAATGATCAACAGAAGAAAGCGTTTGTGAGAAATGGCCATAGTCATATGGGGCTGATGCTGGGGCTGTAGGCAAGTGGGGTTATAATGTATTGTGGGTTGGGAGATGATCAATGAAGGTTAGCAGTGAAAATAGCAGTTGAGAAGTTAACAGGTCAGAGAGGAGGAGTAAGAGTTGTGCTTGCACTATCAGCAATTTCTGTAAAAGGGTAAAAAACATCAACCACCAGGAATGTTAGTATAAAATGTGTCACAACAGACAACCTCTGCGGTGAACAATTTCTCATCATCCACTGGAAACGCATCAACAGAGTAAAATAGTTTCCATACATCTTTCTTTCTCCACAGAGCAGGCAGGACGGGGTTAGAAAGGGAGAGAGCTGGACACTCACCATGTCTGGGGAGAGGATGGAGGACTTGGCGTGTGACATGAAGCTGGGACCACTGAAGGTCTTGGACATGGACACACCTGACATGGACTGCACAGACAGCACACGTGGCATGTCTTGCGAATTGCCCAGCATTGCCCGGCTCTTCACGTACACCTCGTGTTTCAACTCCAGCCGTGTGATCTCTGCACGTGTGAAGTTTCTGATTCTGAATGCCTCCTGGGGGTGGGGGTGGGGAAATGTTTTCAATTACATGCTTTATCACATAATTTCTCAAGTGATTCAGCTTCTGGTTCATATGGATGGATGGATGGATGGATGGATGGATGGATGGATGGATGGATGGATGGATGGATGGATGGATGGATGGATGGATGGATGGATGGATGGATGGATGGATGGATGGATGGGATGGATGGATGGATGGATGGATGGATGGATGAATTTTTATGCCTATCAGCCTTTGTAGGCTATTTAAGGCCATTATGCACAAATATCACTAGAGCAGTTCAGAGTAAATGCAAATCTGGTCACGGTGTCCCTAGTTATTCGCCTCTTACAAATCGCGTAGGGAGATGCAGGGGGTCAATTCTTACCACAGGGGAGCTGGTTCATGAGGATACTTATAACACAGCTAGATAACTTCAACTCCTTATACATTTTGTGTGCATGTGTGCATCCAAGTTAAAAAGTTTATTTCAAAATCTTAACCAAACAGTTCAGCTAATAAAGATTACAATTACTGTAAGCTTGGTAATAAATGCAAGTAGGAACTTCACACGAAGTTTCCAAGGGCAGTGTACACAGGAATGATACATACCTTAAGAAGTTTGCTGACGTCCACAGGCATGCGTTCGCAGAAGCGGCTGATATTGTTTGCCACAATGACACTGTCTGGCTCTTTGGATTTCTTTCCTAAAATAAAGTGGACATTTCATAAAATTGTTTACGTCGTATGATCATGACTATCTCAAAATAAAAGAAATAAAAGGAATATTCCAGATATAACTCATCAACAAGATCAGCATACATTAATCTACGTCAAGCTATCATAACCAAAACTCTGAAACCAAAGCTACTGACAGCTGACAAAGTCAACTTAATGCAACATTTTATCATAAATACCAATGACAATGAGGGATTTCTCGCTTGGAGCTGTTGTTGATCTGACAGAAATTGACTGCCTTGTTTATACTTGAAAAGGCCCAAACCCAGACTACAGATGTGACAAAAAACAAAGTGTCTGCACATCCCAGATAGAAAAATAAAAGGAGAGTAGGAATAAAGACTTACCGGAGTGCTTGGCAAAGAGTCTGAGAATGGCCAGTGCCACGCGGTACAGCACCTTGATGCCCTCACACAGGAAGCAGTCAATCACTCGAACCTGCAAGGACAGAGGCATTTCCTCAGGACTGAGAGACCCATCGCTACTGATTGTCATGCAGTGACATGCACCAGCTTCACTGTCAACCACACTGGCATGCACGTGGCACTGAATGAGAGTCAGTTACTCTTAACACAATTTTCATGAGAAATACTTGAGAATCGTTCAGCAGTACAAAGAGGAAATTCATTATAGGGAGAAAAAAAAGAGCAGGAAACTGATAAACTAGGATGAAATATAAATGCCCATCGTGGTGAATTTCACTGAGAAAGAGTAGTCTGTCCAAAACAGATATGATTATACACTGTAAGCATTCCTGGAAGAAGCACACCCAACAATACTGTAACAACACGGTCAAGAAATTCAGGGTCTGCTTCTGTGCTCCAGGAAAGCACTCACCACGTGGGAGAAGGGAAGATCTTTGAAGATCCACCAAATCCAGTTCTCAAAGACACTGTCAATGTTGCTGGACTGCCTCACCAAAAACACATAGGCACTTTTCTGAAAAAAATGCACAAAACTTTCATGATAGGGGCTAACTGAAATCAAGTGTCTAAATGGTGAATTCATCATTATGGCATACAGTGTTACCAAAATAACTGCTAACATTTTCTTGAGAGGTGAAATAATGTGCATTATAAAAAAATATTTCTGCATTCTCAGTTATTTACTCACTACCCTGTTGAACAGGACCTTGTTGGAAAATATTCTCCATCTCTGTTATACTGTGTTTGCCTGGTTTCAAGCTGCAAAAAACCAATTTAACTTTTACAAATACTATCTAAACTCTCCTAAAGAATACTCTTTCAAGAAAGGATATAACACAGTCAAACGTGTACCATCATCATCATTAATTAATGCGTATTGTCCTGATTTCCACATCCACCAAACCTCCCAGCACTCTTCATCGTTTTTCCTTCATATACAAAGAGGAGCATAGTCCCTAACAAAAGCAGGCAAGTCAGTTCAGTACAAGTCCTGAAGCTCGTTTTCCAAGGCCATATGGTGCATGAGCAGCCACTGTTGAGCTTAGCAAGGGTCAAGGCTGCAGTCTAGCTCTGATCTATATGATCCAGGGCAGATACAGGCAGCCCGGGGGTACCCTCTTGAGGAGTCACAAGGACTCCATCAGCACTAGACAACACAGCAAAGCCTTCCACTCCAAAAGGGTTGGCCCTATCCTTCCCTTTCAGGTGAGAAGAGAAGAAAGAAAAAACTTACCTGGGATGTGTTGCATAGATGTAAGAAAGCCAAGATCTTGTGAGGAATAAGGCTGGTGTCAACATGTGTCAACATGATGAAAGTAGATGTAAAGGTAATCAAATGTTGACACTGGCCTATGCCTCACAAGACCTTGCATCAGTGGAAGCCCATGGGCACACTATCAGACTCTAAACCCAGTAAACAATCCTCAATTCTGAATGCCTTGCAGTAATCAGGGCAAAGTCCCTAAACCAAAATAATACCAAATACAATTTTTGTTTATGGTTATAATTTCCAAACAAGATATCAGATAACCTCAAAATTTTTATGGATTGTTCCTCGAGTGAAACCCTGACCTTGCACCAAATTTCATTGGAATCTATTTTGAAATTTTAAAATTATTTTGCTGAATAACTAATGAACCTCTTCACGACTGAACTAACCGAAGGAAAGACATAACCTCCTTGGCAGAGGTGACAAATGGCGAGAACCAAGTGATGGCCCTCGTTCCTGCTGGGACCCCCGGTTGCTGGGTTTGCTGAGCCTATTCCAGTAGCTCAGCCACTGTTGGCCCTAACCAGCCAAAGAGGCTCCAGTTAGCACTGGACCTATGTGGAACGGTCGATAAGATGTTATTTGTGCATAGGGTCAGGATCAGAATCACAATCAGAATCATCACTACCACCATCATAGTCATCAACCTCTTCATTATCATTGTCCCTCCAGGTTTACTGGAGGTCCTCACAGCTTTATCTGTCTGTCTGTGTGTGTGTCTGTCTGTCAGTCCCGACTTAACGGCTGATATCTCAAAAACTACTGGACGGATTTCCTTGACATTTTGCACACTTACTGAAAGTTAGGTCCGATTGAATGTATCAAATTTTCAGAATTGAGGTTTGAAAAGAAAGTGACTTTTTTACGTTTTGGTGTTGCAAAGAAGGCAAGGGACAGAACTATGTCCCGACTCAAGGGAAGTTTTGGCATGTGTGACGTGATCATTTGACGTTGAATAACATGACGTAATTTCGAGGAGAGTGGACATTGGTGAAGGAGAAAGAAGCATTTTTTATCCCTCCAGGTTTACTGGAGGTCCTCACAGCTTTATGGAATAGCTCACTTGGTAGCGCGTCGAATATTTTTTTGTCGCTGGGACATGCTTGGTTGTAGGGGATGCGCGTACGGGTTCAAATCCGCACAGAAGCTTTTTTTGTGTTAATGTGTGTATGGTATTTGAGAGAGATAGAGAGAGAGAGCCACCCCACCCGTTGTTGTACACGTGAAAGGTTGCGGGTTCGAACCTTCCTTTTTTTCCCTCCTCTTTTCTCGAGAGGTTGCGGGTTCAAACCCGATCTTTTGTTGTTGTTGTTTTCTCTCTTTTTTTTATGCCAAAACCTGGAGGTTCAGCGCCATCGGTTTTTATTATTATTAATATCATCATCCACTAGAAAGCACTCAGAAAGCGTAAACCTCTGCCAAGACGGTCACAGCAGTGGAGGTATCGCAGCACCTCTTTCATGACCTGTATAACTCAGGCAGCAAGTTCTGCTAGCCAGGCCTGATGCTACAGTTCATTAAGAGCA
The DNA here is from genome assembly GCA_034096865.1 of Theodoxus fluviatilis. Taxonomy (NCBI): domain Eukaryota; kingdom Metazoa; phylum Mollusca; class Gastropoda; order Cycloneritida; family Neritidae; genus Theodoxus; species Theodoxus fluviatilis. The sequence goes on along the minus strand of JAWQFJ010016546.1, from coordinate 36,825 downwards.
CCTTCTAGTGGTCTTGGAGTGTGGAACACATATGCTGGCTTGCAGTAAATGCCAGCCTATGGCCTAGCCAATAAAATTCATCCTTATGGTTGCAAGTAAAGTACCAAACAATAGAAAACCTCCAAAATTTAATGGATAGTTCCTAGGGTAAACCCTTTATATTGCACCAAATTTCATCAGAATCCATTTTGAACTTTGTGAGTCATTTTGGTGAATAACTAACGAACTAACCGACTGAAAAAAATAACCTTCTTGGTCAAGGTAATCACATAGTCCTCCTCCTCCTCCTTCTCCTCCTCCTCCTCCTCATCATCATCATCAGACCACCAAAGTCAGCACTGCAGCTCTACAGTTCTGGCACAGCCACTCACCACGTGTTTCTTGGCCAGGTCCCGCACCACCAGCTTGGAGACCTCCATGGCCACTTTGGTCTGTGTGATATACTTCTGCTCCTTGCTACTGAGCAGTGCAGTGACACAGTTGAAGCAGTCTGAGGCACCCATGTAGTGCAGAAAGAGGCAGGCCACTGCATAGGTGGTGGGACTGTAGGTGATGTCGGGGCTCATGTGGTTGATGATGGCCACCACGCGTGTGGTCAGGGCCACGCCACGGTCAGACATGTGGTAGTTGGTCAGGCAGCTGTGGTCTGCAAAGGAAGGCAGGGCTATCTCTGCCCCCTCCTCCAAGTCTGAAATGAAAAAGTGGATGGGTGAGTGGCTTGATGAAAGAATGAAAGTAAGGATGGAAGGAAGAATGGAAGGAAGGATGGAAGGAAGGATGGATGATCAATGAATGACAAATGGACAAGAGGACAAGCAGATGGGAAGTGAGAACGACAAAGACTATTCAGACTGTTCCCTGAAGCTATTATTTTGCACAGCAAAGGGGCAAAGTTCTTGGTTTTGACTGACCAAGGTTAAGAACCAAAGGCACTGATCCATTGGGCCCAGGAAGGAAGTTGACAGATCAGGGGTCCCTATTTGAGCTGAGAACCAACAGATTCCAACCAACTCAGGCATGTCAAACAGCCCAAGGGACCCTCCCATTCCTAAAGATGGAGGTATGGAAAGCAGGCAGGTAGCAGGTAGCAGCATGATAGGAAAGTGGCATCTTTGAAAGTCCATTGTCAGAATATTAGGAAAGATCAGTGCACTGTCAAGTAGACATAAGCACAATGAACTCATCCCGGCACACCACTATTTTTCTATTTTGAAATGGACGAGTCTACAAGAAACTACAGTACAGATGCCATGCTGTGGGGAAAGTGTAGCAGTTTTTTCATTTTAATCTACATGCAAAAGCCTACACGTGATACCACTGAATTTTTACCTAAAGGCAAAAAAACTCAATTTTAGGAATCTTTTATTTGAATTAAAACTCTAATTAATTTTGAAGGAGACTGCAACAGTGGTGAACTTCCCAAACAAAAATTTCCTCTTGAACAAAAATTGTAAAAAATAATCACTTTGCTTGTCTCAATAAGTAATGTTCTGGACAAAATGGTTAGCAAATGTCACCTTTTGTGATTATGGTTTTTACTACAAATGAAACAGCTCTACTTAATAAAGATAGGTAAATCAACAAGACCACCACACTATATTAGCCTAATCATGCAGGTAAGCAATGCCCACCACCCACCCACCCACCCCCTCCCTCCCTCCCTCCCTCCCCCTCCCTCCCTCCCCCCCCTCTCTCTCTCTCTCTCTCTCTCTCTCTCTCTCTCTCTCTCTCTCTCTCTCTCTCTCTCTCTCTCTCTCTCTCTCTCACTCTGTGTGTGTGTGTGTGTGTGTGTGTGTGTGTGTCTGTCTGTGTCTGTCTGTCTGTCTCTGTCTCTCTCTCTCTCTCTCTCTCTCTCTCTCTCTCTCTCTCTCTCTCATTCTCTGGTCTGGATTCCAGAGTCTCCATGTCGTTAGGAACACCTCCATTTGTTGAATGCTTCAAACCATAATGTATTACCCAAGGTACTCCAATACAAATACCAGACTGTCATCTGCTCCTTCAAACTAAAAATAAGGCCTTATCAGAGCTGTGTAAACAGAATGATGCAAACAAGAAGAACCATGCATATGTGTGTGCAGGGTCAGATTTAGGAGAATGGTGGCACAGCATAAATCTATTCCCCCATGACCCCACTAGTCTTCAGCCCGTGCATGGCATCTCATGTGCCTAGACACCTACAGTAGAGAATCCCAACCACTGTTCAACATTACTATAGCTTGCCTTCAATGCTTTCCATGTGAACATCTCATTCTCATATTCACAGAAGAGCTCTACCTGTCAAACTTCAACTAGTCTATGGCATTCCAAGCCATAGTGCTTCAGTAATTAAAAAGGAACGCTTACTCTCAAGTTTTACACTGAATTATAAGCAAGTCACACAACATGTCTAAAGAATGGAGATAAAGAGAAAATGGAAAACACATTTGCTGCCTCACTAAATCTCAATAGGATATTGGGGCGGGGGGGACACATAATATTTGTTGACTAGACTCATTACAACAAACTGTGACCCAAACACTGGGCTGAGACTGAAGTGAAAAACCTTTGGGCCATTCTGTGTATTGTCAACATGACCAGCACACTCCAAACCCAAGCAGCCTTCTAAATATGACCCGATCGCCCTAGTTTTTTCACTGCCATCCTGTCCTACCCATACATCAGGTCCCCAGTCTGTCAGCCCAAGGTGACACTGAGAGAGGACTACAAGCTCAGGTGGCTGTTGGCCAGAGACAACCCGCCTGCTCTAATCAGAGACAGGGACTGGATAACTGGTCCTTCCTCTTTACTCCCCCCCCCCCCCCCCCCCCCCCCCCCCCGGTGTCAGTTTCTTGGGTTTCTTGCCTGGCTGACCATCTCTTCATGGTCTGTCAGTCTTGTGTACATCTCTCTCTCTCTCTCTCTCTCTCTCTCTCTCTCTCTCTCACACACACACACACACACACACACACACACAGGTGCAATGACAGACTGTGTGTATATGTGTATTATCATCACCACCACACATCATGTGTGTATGCATGCTTCTGTGAGATTATCCCCACCCCACCCACCTCTCTCTCTCTCTCTCTCTCTCTCTCTCTGTCTCTGTCTCTCTCTCTCTCTCTCTCTCTCTCTCTCTGTCTCTGTCTCTGTCTCTGTCTCTCTCTCTCTCTGTCTGTCTGTCTGTCTGTCTGTCTGTCTGTCTGTCTGTCTGTCTGTCTGTCTGTCTGTCTCTCTCTCTCTCTCTCTCTCTCTCTCTCTCTCTCTCTCTCTCTCTCTCTCTCTCTCTCTCTCTCTGTCTGTCTGTCTGTCTGTCTGTCTGTCTGTCTGTCTGTCTGTCTGTCTGTCTGTCTGTCTGTCTGTCTGTCTGTCTGTCTGTCTGTCTGTCTGTCTCTCTCTCTCTCTCTCTCTCTCTCTCTCTCTCTCTCTCTCTCTCTCTCTCTCTCTCTCTCTCTCTCTCTCTCACACACACACACACACACACACACACACACACACACACACTCACACACACACACACACAGAGCAAATGATTTGATATTATATTATATAAATGCACTTACTCAAGTCAGAGAATAAGTAAGTCACAGAGAGAGTGGAACCATAACCGGACTTTGTGCTTCTCACAGATGGCACATACAAAACATGGCAAAACATCGACCGAATCAGAGGATGCATGGCTTGCATGGCAGTACATGCCTTCATGCTTTCAGGATTGGTCACTACAGGCAAGAAGAATGGTTAGCTTCCCCTCCCTCTGAGCAGGTGAGGGTGGTTTTTTCACCCCCAGTGACAGTGATGCATGCCTCACAGGAATCAAAAGACAAGGCCATCCATTCAATGGATTATTTGTGGACAAAGTCCTGGACTGCAGTGACTGACACAGGAGCAGAGTTAGAGTCAGATACATTATTAAAGCAGCCAACACAACCTAAAGTTTTTGGTCTTGTTGATGAAAACAAAGACAAGATAGAGCAAAGTTATAAATTTAAATGACAGATGGGCAATTTTTTAACTTTAATTTCTTTGTCAGGCGAAACAAAAAAGTCATTGTCAGGGCCCAGAGGTAAAAGTGTGTACTCACAGGTGGATGAGCAATTGGTGAGCTCAACTCTGTGTGTGTGTGTGTGTGTGTGTGTGTGTGTGTGTGTGTGTGTGTGTGTGTGTGTGTGTGTGTGTGTGTGTGTGCATGCAGGTATGTGTGTATGTGCATGCATGCATGCATGTCCATCCATACATCAGTCTTTTGGCTAATCTGTCTGTCATGCCTGCTTGTCAATGTCAGTTTGTTTCTAACCCCAGCTTGTATGAAAAAGACAGGTGAAATGAAATGCTACTCCAATTTACATACATGTATTACCCATTGATACCTCTTGCATCGGACAACATTGTAGCTGAAAATGTGCATTTCTCTTGATCATCTTGTAACCTTGTTTAATCTTGTCTTTGTTTAAATATCTAGACCAAGAACTTTACCTTCTATTGGTTGCTGTATCAAATGATATTTATTGCCTGTGGGCAATCTGTTTATCTTGAACTGTGGACTTTCAAATACATCATCATATTATTACTAAGATTATCCCTCCAGGTTTACTGGAGGTCCTCACAGCTTTGTGTGTGTGTGTGTGTGTGTGTGTGTGTGTGTGTGTGTGTGTGTGTGTGTGTGTGTGTGTGTGTGTGTGTGTGTGTGTGTGTGTGTGTGTGTGTGTGTGTGTGTGTGTGTCTGTCTGTCTGTCCCGACTTCACGGCTGATATCTCAAAAACTACTGGACGGATTTCCTGGACATTTTGCACACTTACTGGAAGTTAGATCCGATTGAATGTATCAAATTTTCAGAATCGAGGTTTGAAAAGAAAATGACTTTTTGTACGTTTTGGTGTTGCAAAGAAAACAGCTAAAACAGAGTCTGAATGCAAAATGTGTGACGTGATCATTTGACTTCGAATAAGGTGACGTAATCTGGAGGAGATTGGACATTGGTGAAGGAGAAAGGATTTTTTATCCCTCCAGGTTTACTGGAGGTCCTCACAGCTTTATCATTCTACTTCTTATTAAACCAAAAAATTGAATCTAAAATGATAAGGGAGAGGCAGTAGGGCAAACCATGAGGAGGGACCTGAGAGATTAAAAAAACCAGGTGTATGGAGAGGGAGGGAGGGAGGGAGGGAAGGAGGGAAGGAGGGAGAGAGAGAGAGAGAGAGAGAGAGAGAGAGAGAGAGAGAGAGAGAGAGAGAGAGAGAGAGAGAGAGAGAGAGAGAGAGAGAGAGAGAATAGGGGGGGGGGGGGGGGAAGAAGAGGGAACAATGAGATTGGGGGGGGGGGGGGGGGGGGTGGGGGGGGGGAGAGACAAAACAAAACCAGGGCATAAGGGGAAAGTGGTACACTGTGAGGGAGAGGGGGAACAGAAGGACAACAAAGGTGACATGGAGGTGTAGGTTACATGAAGACAAGAAAAAGCAAAGGGGGAGTTGGCAAGAAACAGAGGAAGGATTACTGAAGCACACATGGGAAGTAGAGGGCAAGAGGGGTATGGGGAGGACAAGGACTAGACAGCACTATCAGGGAGGCATGCAGGTCCATCATCCATTGGTGGTCAGTCAGTCAGGGTGAGAGAACAGAATTCCTTCAGTTGTGACTGACCACATCCATTGTGTGAAGAAGGTTAAAAATGGGTGCCCTGCAGTCACCTGGCGATCTAAATAGATTCCATAGCACACACATCCAGCTGTCTCCCTATAACGGATGACATGGAGCCATGGGAGGTGAAGTGGAACCACTCAAGTTGCTCAACCAAAAAGTAGACATGTCCACACCCCCAACCCTTGCATTAGCAACAGGGACACTTGAAAGTCAGTACATAAATACCTTGAAAACAATGCAAGGTATTTTGTAACTATAAATTCCTTTTACTAGATTGGGAGAGTTAGTATTGGGCAAGGGGAGGTGAAGGGGAGGTGGGGGGTGGGGGGGGGGGGGGGGGATGATGGGAGGAGGAGGAGAACTGTGAATAAAAGTAATGTAGAGAGGAAGGGTGTCTATTGCTAGGCCAGGAGGAGTGATGTTGAAGCTCACTTTAAAATCAGCCCCAAGGTGACATTCCCACTTTTACTCTTTTCCCCCTTACATCATACAGAGACAGAGCGGTAAATAAACACCTGTACTTTTTTACACACACTGCATTCTAGTTCTGGTTCACTGGTGTCTTTCAACAATGCATCAAAGCCTGGGAGTCTTGACTATCACACTGTGGGAAAACTCACTGCATAAAGCTTGTATCTTCTCTATACAGGTACACCAAGTGCACAGCAGTTATTTGGAGCAATGGAGAGACCAGGCACACCTCAACAAACCTCTCTGGGTTTGCAAGTCTTTCATTTTCTTTTTTCTTTGCATTTCTTTGTTGAGAGTGTGTCTGTGTTTGCTCTTCACTGTTCATTCAACAGTGACTCAACACTACATTAATGCTGTCAAAGCCATGTCAAATGTACTATATGCACACTACTGTGTCCTAATGAATAGCCTTAGTACTCCATCACACACAATCCATTTATCACCAACTGTAGCTTACTGCCCTCACAAACTCTCTTCTGAACTCCAAAAATCTGCAGATCTATTCTGCAACACAATCATCATCATGGCCTAATAAACACCTCGAAACAGAGTACACACCACTTCAACTGTGCTTAAAATCTTCAGATTAAATGATACAAGCCATTTTAGCAAACAGATTTTTAAGAATACATAATTGATGATGGAGAAAAAATATCAAATGAAAGAAAACCAGACTGGACCCATGCCTTTTCAACATGATTGATAGACTACAATTGGGACGGCAGGTAAGGACAGAGGTTTTTCCACGAGTAACATTGTCAAGACCAAGGAGGGGAAGGCAAAGACAAACTGCAAGCCCCAGCCTTCTAAAAAACGTTTTGCCTTAGGGACAGCAGCCCTCTTTGGAGGGGGAAAGAGAAAGAGAAGAAAGAGTCCATGTAGGTGTAGCCTGTAAACCCATGACGGATGGAGAGCACAACGCTCCCTCAGGAAACCCTGGCAGTCGCTCACTGTTCATTCATCACTGTCCATGGGCAGGTCCAGAATGCAGGTAGAGAGGTGGAAAGGTGGTGACCAAGTGAAGGGAGGAGGTGAGGCTGAGACCCGGTCGTGGGAACAGGAAGGTGAAAACAGGACACACAGTGACAGTACAGCCACAGGTACAGACAGAATGAAGACAGTAAATGAACGAAAATGTTATGGTCCATCAGCCTTGGTAGGCTATTTAAGGCCTTAGACTAAAAATGACACAAGCTGGTCAGAGTGAGATCAAGGCAAATCTTGATTTCCCCATTTCTTTGTCTTTTAACAATCACGTAGGGAGACACTGTGAGTCACTTCTTCCCACAACCCAGAAACACACAAATTCCTTGCTGGGCCATAATAGGAAGAGACTAATTGAATGGTCACATGTACCCATTATGGCATATGGGCAGGTGCAAACTAAATGATGTATCAATACAGTTTGACGTTGTGTGGCACATGCACGATAAAGGAAGAAATGAAGGTGCAAGCAAAGTGATGATAAACAAGCCAGTGCATGATATTGGGACACACACACATACAACATGATAGGATGCAAAGAACAAGTATGAAAATGGGTACACAGTAATGTTTTGAAACTCAGACAAGATGAAGACCAAGTCGTAAGTACAGGAACTTGACAAGTATAATTTAATCATTTGTACTACTTGAAACCTTGCATACAAGGTAATGGGATCCCAAGATAAAGTTTTGGTACATATACTCAGTGATGGACCATTGAGAAAATGTACTACTGGGTTACTATAATTGAGATAGTGTACTGAAACACAAACGGTACATTTAGCGATGGATAACAAATACATTTTGTAGAGACCGAAACATTCCAGGCAAGGACACAATGGAGCCGTGTATTGGAACTGTGTCATGCAACATTGACACTATTCTTAAGGACAGATCGTGTGATAGAACTTGGTAATAGTGTATCAGGACATGGCAAGATATTACATGAAGTATTCTGAAGATAATACACATCAAGAACAGGACACAGGTACATTCATTGGCAATACAGAATATGCATTGGAGCAGGAAAAGTAAAAGCTAATTGCATGAAGAAGGCATGCAATGAAGCATAGAAAAGTACAGATGAAGTGTTGTAACATGGAGACTATATTTATAGGAGCCAATACAGGCATATTCAGTGATGAGACAGATATTGCATTGGGGCATACACAGGTGACTATTAACACAGACAAGCTGGGCAATGAAGCATAGAAAGGCATTCACTAGAGATACAGCACTGAGACTATTCAAATGGGCGCTCAGTTATATTCAAAGAAAATGTGCTTTGGGGCACGGAAAGATGGCAGGTGATTGCTCTTACAGGCTTTGCAATTCAGCATAGAAAGCCACAGAGTGATGCAATCTAAGGCTATTCATAGGGACAACAGACCCTTCCACTCATTAAAGGAACACGAAAACTGCCTATATGAATACAGACAGGTGAAACAAGTCACAGAAAACAGAGAAAATGACACAACAGTGACAGCAGAGACACAGACGACAGCTTACACTGGAAAACACATAGATGACACAAGATATACCAACAAAGGGAAGCAACTTGAAAAATGGAAAAAGAAAGACAAACTGAGGAAAAAGGAGACAACAGCAAGAAAAGTGAGAAGAAAGAGGAAATGATATCCACAAAAGACAGATGTGACTGAGGCAGAGACAGACACAAAGAAGTAGGAGTGGGTCAGACAAAATGGAAGCATATATGTAAAAACAGAAACAAAGGCAAAGGATTAACACAGAAAGAAAAACAGACAGAAGGTCACAAAGCCTGACAGACATACAGTGACGGACTCACTCAGAGATACATGTACATTCACTCACAAACTCTTGCATAAATGCATTCAAGTGCAAACATACACACACACAGACACACACAAACACACACACACACACACACACACACACACACACACACACATGCATATTTGTGCACATGCATGCAATCATACACTCAAAAGCAGACATGTAAGCATGCAGAGGAAAGAGATAACCAGCTGATGTTCCACAGTGGAAAAGTGAACTTGGTAAAGAAGACTAGGATGATGTCCCCCAAGAGAAACAGGGAGGCAAAATGCCCATAAGAAGATGGCACACTACAATGCATAATTCTCTTCCCCTATTGCATGTTAATTTCTCAAATGCTGTACCACTACCGGTGTTACCAAAAGCAAAATTACCCCTTTCAGTCAGTGAATCATATCTATGCTGACATTTTCACAAGACTATGAGTCAAAAGCATTAACTTGAATGAATATTCATGCTGCAGCCAACTGATGTATGATATTAACTCAACCTATTCTGTCCATCTAATCTGCATTTATGCAGAACTTGTAATCCAAGATGTACCAAAATATGCCCTGCTGAGCCAGAATTAGTGCAACAGTCCATTAGAGACCATACAGATATCAACTGTTGCTAGACACTGTGACCAGTGATCAGAAAATTCCAGAATTCTGTAGGATACAATGTCTTTCTTCTCTAGGGCTTCATCTGCTGGCATGAGTGTGAGTCAGTGAGGAACACAAAATGTGTGCTCTTGAGTGCCTACAGGCATGACTTGCTGCGACAGTGACAAATGAATTTTTCTTTTCTGTCTGTGTGCCTTGAGTCCGTGAGTGGGCCTCCCCAGCCTGACTGCCTACCTGTACATAGCATGCTAGCATGTGTGTGTGAATGTGTGTGTGTGCATTCACTCACATATGCAGGTGTCTACACACACACACACACACACACACACACACACACACACACACACACACACACACACAAGTATTAGCAGACATAATAACTAGAGAGAGAATGGGAGTGGGGGTGGGGGGGGGGTGGAGTTGGGGAAGGGGAGAGAGAGAAAGTATGCATGTAAGCATATAATATGATCGAAGCAGGTTTCAGTGTTCCATCATCACAGATAGATTTTCAGCTGAGATCCAGAAATGCATCTTGTGTGCCTTCTGAGCTATACTAACCCCACTCACAGGTGTTCCTTCCTCTTCTCAATCCAGTGATATGACAGCCTATACAAAAACTATAGTGAAGCATTCAAACACTAACAACCAAGCCATCCATCCTTTTCTCATCAGCCCATGACATCTAAGCATGCAAAAAGATGACTATCAACATCGTTACTGATGCAGCTACTCCTTAAACAAACCCCACTTGCAAGTTGCAGGTGAACTAGGCATACAAAGCACTGAAACTATTTAGCATAGTCTAGACCCATAATATCGACTTTATAAATCTGCATGAGACATGATCTAAGTTTGCTTCTCACTATGCCAGCACTGACATAGGAGAAGCTTCAACAGACAGGACTTGTGAGCTTTGGCCTTATGTATCTTTCACTTCAAAGTACTCTAAGTATAAGCACATCAAAAGTACCTGTGCAGGAATGCAAGCCATTACCCTATGTTTCACCACAACTCACAATGGGGCTAATTTGCATTATTCATGGAGGGATCAATAAATGAATTTCCAACGACCCCAAGCAAAAACCATGAGGCAGGGTAATTCTTTCCTGGAGCATTTCTTCTGTCGCCCTGTTTGCATTCAGCTGAGCAGGGCGCATGGCAGAAATGTGAAAGGAGGACAATTCATGCCAGAGCCACAGCTATTTGTGGATGGATTTATGTTGATGGAAATTTCCCAAGGAGTGGGTTTAGGGCTTCTTGGCCCAACAGGCTCACCAAGTGACCCACACTCCCTATGCTGGCATCCCAGCAGTCTTGGCACAGAGGAGCACACTACTGTCAGCTGTGGGTGTTACCTGCACCCCTAATGACACTCATGCATCAGACTCCCAACAAGAACTTCCTTACACTGTTAATCTGACTCCCTGCTCCACACTGACGTAAAATGACTCTCACTTTTTCCAGCTTGACTGTTGTCCTTCACGACAATGCTGCCCCAATAGATTGGCTAACTCTTTTGTACTGCAATTCATTTGGCCCCTACACATGGTATCAAAGCATGGTTTTCATTCAGATTCTCTGCAGCAAATTGCCTTACTTACTGGGTTTGATGCACCATACATGCCAACACCGCTTCAAGAAGTAAGTGTGCAGTGTAGAAACTACATAATCTATAGGCAATGATAAAACTGCTAAATTGAACAAAAGTGAAAATGTGGTCTAAATGAGATCTGCAGCTTACACACACACACACACACACACACACACACACACACACACACACACACACACACACACACACACACACACACACACACACACACACACACACACACATACACACAGAGGCACAAAGAATGTCTATCATATCATCACATCTGAGAGGGCATCTAACATTCAAGCCACACAGCCCATCCATCATTCCTGCCGAGTTAGAAAGGTGACGTCAGTGGGTGAATTAATGACGAGGAAGCAAGTCAGTGGGATTCTATCTTTGTCTTCTCATCAACCGGGTTTCCACCAGAATGAAACTGGATTGAAAACAAAGGAGTGGCAAAGCACCTATAGTCCTTTCTAAACAGCAAGATTTCAGACACAACTCTGATATATCATCATCATCATCAAAATCATCATCATCATCATCATCATCATCATCATTGAAATCATCATCATCATCTCCCCATAGCCCATTCACCCAAAAACGTACAGCAAGCAAACACGAATGAAACAAAGCAAACTGTGCTTACCTTCAGGTGAAAAGAGCTCCTTGACCATCTCATCGTAAAGGTTTCCCTCTGCCTTGTGCAGGTAGCGGCACAGGGAGACCCACAGGGTGTGGCGGATGCTGTGGTCCGTGGGCCAGTGGTTCTTCCTCAGGAGCTTCTTCAGCTGGTTACGGCCACTTTTGCCCTGCCTCAGGTAGACCAGCAGTTGGTTCTCCGTGCCTTCAAAATCGTCTGACTGCACGCTCCAGCCACTGAGCTGCCGATCCAAAGCCTGCTTGGAGAGCCCAGGCATGATGACGAACTCGGTGTATGAGCGTGTTCCTTGCACAGGTCTCCCCCTAGCCTGGGATCCAGGATCTGACTGAGGTGGGTTCTCACTGCTAGTGCTGGGCGAGCTGTGGTTTGCTTCACCACCTGCTACGCCATTCTGCCCGCTAGCCTCGCCTGTAGAAGTCTCGTTGCTGCTAGAGGTAAATGCCGTGGCTGCAGCGAGAGAGGCATGGACTCTGGGGCTGCTGGTGGAAATCTGGTCTTCTGCTCCTCTGTGAGTGTGGGCTTCCTTGCTCTTTTGATCTGCAGTCTTCCTGGAGCTGAATTCTGTCTCTTGAAAGTGGACTGTACCAGAACTGCGAGTCTCTTCCTGAGGGAGAAATTCTGATCCACCAACTTGCTTTTCAATATTAGTCTGTTTTCGAATCCAAATAGGGCTGGATGGCTCCTCTTGAACAGATGGGGATCTCTGGAGAGGCGCCCTTTTTACCACTTCACACACAGGGGGGTCTGTGTCATCTAAGTCTTCTGCTGTGGCAATATCAGTAGAACCTGGCTGAGCATCCCTGTCATCCTCGTGGTGGGTAGGAGGAGTCTCACTGCCAGTGTCCTGCTGGTCTGGGCAGGCTGAGGGCTCCGGCTTTGTCACCCACTGCTGCTCATCAGCACAACTCTCCTTGACCTGAACTGCCTTACCTCCCACGGATTGTGATCCAGCTTTACTTTCACTGGTGGCAGTCACCTCTAAGTCCCCATCAACCTCTGAACTGAGCGTTTTGGTTCTGGGCTCTGAAATAAGCTGCGGCGTGCTCTGAATATGACAGCCGTACTCAGGCTGGTCACTCCATGCAGTCCCAGCATCACTGTCGTCCTTTGCATCCAAGCATGTCACAGCAGGAGCAGATGCTGCAGATAGCTCTCCATCCTGCTGGTAGCTGTCCTGTGAACCAGCATCTAGCTGTGGTGGCAGAGCATCACTGAGTCTCCTCCCAGGGCTTCTCTCTCCATCCCCCTCAGTCTGAGTGTGTCCAGGGAGTGTCTCCTCCTCAACCGTTACCATATACATTTTTGTAGGTGGGTTGTCAAGTCAACAGGCACCGCCCACTGCCTTCCTTGCAGCCAATCCCAACGATGGGGGGAAGTGGGTTTGAGTAATGACGAATCTTCCTTCCTCTGACAGGGCACTCAGCAGCTAGGGGCCAGCAAGAAAAGACCTGGAAGGAGGGGGAGATGAATTAGCACAAGCAGTCTAGCCTTACCTGCTCCCTGCATTCCCTTCCTGTCCCCCCAACATGGGGGGAGGGGTGGTGGAGTGGTGGAGTTAAAGGGCGGATTTACACAGATGACCCAACTTCCCCCTCCACTAATCAAGAATCCTGCTTCAGTCAGAAAGACCTGAGCTCAGGAAAAAGAGGACTATTCTATACCCAAGGAGACAGAGAGAGAGAGACAAGAGACAAGGTAAGAAGGTTTATATACATCTTCCAACTGCCACTGTGTGTGAGACAATGCATGTAACTAAAAAGGAAAGTCCACAGGAGACAGAATTGGAGATATGCAGAGGCACCAGGCTGAGGTGAGGTGAGCATTTCCTCTATCTCGTACCTGTAGTCCCATCATGCCCCATGTTTAATGCATCAAGTTCCAAATAAAATCCACCACACAGCAAGGCATGACCCTGCATACCTCCCCATCTGACAATGACAGATGAATCATTTTGATGCATCTACGTGCCAAATCTCAATGAAAACATCAGGGCTCTCAATTAGGCTCTTATCCCAAGAAAGCCTCATATTTTACTGCACTGCCTAGCATCACAATCATTACATGACTTGTCTGTTGTCATGAAATTCCAAAAATCTTGCAGGAGAAGACAGCTCCTTCCTGCACAAAATGATGACAGCCATGATGAGTGTGATAAATCCTATGCACAGTTTATGTCATTACCCCCCACCCCCACCCCCTGCTTTTCTCCTACACACCCTGTCTGTCTAGCAATGTCCTCTCAAGGAAAAGGGCACAGCAATCCATCTTACACACAGGGCAGCTGGCGGATCATCTGCCAACCCCTCTTGACTCTGGGCAAGCTTAGGTGATCAGTGACTGAGCCCCAGTCCCCTTCCTGCTCAGGACAGGGATAATACCATCAGCATCAGCAGTTTCCTCCTTAACAGCCAACCCAGGCCAGATGGACACCTTGGATTAGGGAGGGGGAAGGAAAGTAGGGGAGGGGGAGTAGGGGAGGGGGAGTAGGGGAGGGGGAGTAGGGGAGGGGGAGGGAGGAATGGGGGGGGGATGCAGAATGGGAGGGACAGGGAGTGTAGAAAGGGAGGGGTGAGGGGGCAGGAGAAGTGTGTGTGTACTTCATGGGGGCTACAGGAAGAGAGGTCTACAGTTCAGCAGGTCTTTCCCCTTTTTATGATTTGCACAATGCTTCAAATAGTTTTTAGGGCCAGTATTTTATCATGATTTGTACAGAGCTCAGCTTAATGTTTCAGAAAGGTTTACAATGCTAGCGCTATTGCTTTAAACAGTGTGGTAAAACAAACAAAGAGACATGAAAAACAAACACAGCAGAGTGAAAAGGACAATATGAAGGAGGAGGAGCAGGCAGGTGAGGAAGAAACAGCAGAGGAGGGAGAAGCGAGAATGGCGACTTCACATCACACAAAGTGGCTGCAGTATGGCACTAGTAGTAGCAATACTAACAGTAGCCACTGGAGCATTTGTGACTGTAAACTGCAGAAGTAACTTCAAGTAGAGTGTTGTGCAGTAGCATGTAGAAGCAGCAAGAGCAGAAGCAGATATATAGCACCAGTGATGGGTAGCAACAGTAGCTGCAATAACAGCTTTCAATGGAGAAATATTCAAAATGGAAAATAAAAAAGGGAAAAGCAGATAGAGGAATTTGAAAGGAATGAGGAGAGAGGTGAAGAGAGGAAGAGAAGGACCACCATGATGGTGATGACACAGACAACAAGTGCAACAATGGCTACATTAACAACAATAAGCTCAAGGCCCCATTTTCTCACCTAGACTACTAAGCTCTTTTCTTCACACACATCTCGTACAACAAGGCTCAGTCTGATGAAACAACAGGTGGTGTACTAGTGCATCATGGTTTGAGAAAGGGTACATGTCAAGTGGTGTTGCTGCTATTGCTTGTACTGGCAGATCCTACATCTTTCATTTATAAATGCAACTGCCTCTAACGAATTTCTACATCACAGGCATAGATAAAATTGTCGTCAAATAATACAACTATAAACATTGTACAATAATGGAGCTACTATAAGTAGTAGTGCTAGTGAACAAGAACACATTTTGATCAGTAAAATTCTCAGTGCAACATACCTATCCATTGTCTTCTTGATCATGAAGCTTGATATTCTCATCAAAATAGGGTTGCATGTCACTGCACAATTTTTATTTCCCTGCCCTGGAAAAGACGAGGAATATGGTCAGAATTCTGAGGAAACGACAAGGCCTACTTTTACATTCCTTGTCAAAACAACAGTGTAATAAGACTACTGAATCTATGCATACATACCACAGTAGTGTAGAACGCAGCATCAGATAAGCTGAAAAGGGCCAAGTTGTTCATCTACAATGGATTGTATCATTTTATTTTTGCTTTCATTATTATCAATTTGGAGCAAATTTGGTGGAAGCATTCTTAGTGACACAATTTTCACATTTTCTTGATCAAAAGACCATATCAATCCTTAACAAGAGAGGAGGAGGAAGGGGTGGGGATGGGGGGTGGGGGGGGGGGGTGGGGGGGTGGGGGGGGGGGGGCTGGGGGGGGGGGGGCCTTATCAGAACACTGTCCAGATTTGATTTTTTTTACATTTTTTAATTACAATAAATCCTTTAGGGATTATGGAGTTATAGTCAGTCTTTCAGTATCAGACATTAAAATTCCAAAGTACAATCACCAGTGAATACAGACTTCACTAATTAGTGTATTCACTGAAAAGTTTGAAGAGCAAACAAGATGCTTCAACTAATAAAAACCGCTGGCGCTGAACCTCCAGGTTTTGGCATTAAAAAACAACCCGCAACCTCTCAAGAAAAGAAGGGGAAAAAAGTAAGGTTCGAACCCGCAATCTCTCACCTTTACAACAACGGGTGGGGTGACTCTCTCTCTCGAGAGAGAGAGAGAAATACCATACATACATTAACAAAAAAAAGCTTCTGTGCGGATTCGAACCCGTACGCGCATCCCCTACAACCAAGCGAATACATGACGTTTCGTACCCTGGGCATTTCGTACCCTGGGCATTTTGTACCCTGGACATTTCCTACCCTGGTCGTTGTGTACCTCATTTAGTCGATTCTTACCTTTTCTACCCTAGGGAGGGAGGGAGGGAGGGAGGGAGGGAGGGAGGGAGGGAGGGAGGGAGGGAGGGAGAGAGAGAGAGAGAGAGAGAGAGAGAGAGAGAGAGAGAGAGAGAGAGAGAGAGAGAGAGAGAGAGAGAGGGAGAGGGAGAGGGGGAGAGAGAGAGAGAGAGAGAGAGAGAGAGAGAGAGAGAGAGAGAGAGAGAGAGAGAGAGAGAGAGAGAGAGAGAGAGAGAGAGAGAGAGAGAGAGACTCAGCTAATTTTCCCACCAACATTCCACACATTGCTATAAATAATGCATGCAGCAATTGGTGATCAGTCATAAGTCCTGAGTCCTTTTCTGTTGGTACAGTGATTCAGTCCATAGTAAGATTTGATCATTACTAGAGAGTTTCCATTGCTGATGAAGTCACTCTGATCAAAAGTGAGGACCATCATCAGGCTCTGAACTAATTCAAGTAGATTGATTAAATATGAAGACGTTTTCAAATGGAATCAAGATCACAAAAAGAAATTACTGAAAAGAAAATTGTTGGCCAGGGGAAAAAACAAAACCAATCTAGTATGTACTGTGATAACGACACTGTGTGCGAGTATACACACATAAACTGAGAGAGAGAGAGAGAGAGAGAGAGAGAGAGAGAGAGAGAGAGAGAGAGAGAGAGAGAGAGAGAGAGAGAGAGAGAGAGAGAGAGAGAGAGAGAGAGAGAGAGGGAGAGAAAGAGAGATCGGGGGGGGGGGGGGGGGGGCTGTGGAGGGGGAGGCGGGCCTCGCCAATAGGCAATACATAGAAAGCAAACTCCTTTGACCATCTCTTTACCTGACAGGATCATTATTTACTGACACATTTCATGCCTTCGTTTGTACGTATACATCCCCTATTTTTATTTTATGTTGTACCATTGATGAGTATGATTCACAGTTTCAGTTTGTGGACAGATACGTCTGGGGAACTGTTTTAGAAAACGTGTTCTGTTTTAATAAGGAAATCTGAAAACAGTTTAATTACAGGATTTGTTTTCTTAATAATTCGTGTAGCATCCCCGAATGTCAAGATTACCACTGAAAATTATTCACCAACGATCTAAGTGCATATAATCAACAATTACTCCAACGACAGGATACTCCCTACAAACATGCAAATGATGCAGCCTACCCCCTTGTTAACACAAGAGGATGATATGAAGGTTGACAGAACTACACTTCACGTTTTCTTACGGCAAGGGGCAGTGCTCGAGTGGAGAAAAGCAGCGAAGCACCTCAGATATTAAGACTGACAAACCAAACGAATACAGCTCATTAACTCTCATGGCACTTATTTTGAGCAAAGAATGATCAGTCAGTAAACAAATACTGATGCAGCAAGTACCTCAAACACTCTCATCGGCGCTTGTTAGTCGCGTTATTCTGCACCTGTTCATTACGTGTTCTCCACTGTATCGAGATGCAGATCACGCGAGATAACACGAGATCAAAACTTGAAGGCCAAGTAAAATATCGTATAGTATTTTTAGCCCAATGGCAGTGCGTATTTGTATAAGTAAGAACAGTTGGCCTATTTCAACACCTGTCGTCTGCTATGTCGCGGTGAGGAAAAACAACATGTACTCATTTGTCTTGAATTGTTGGTAAACACCAGGCGAAAGAAGAGAGAGATGTGCGAAAGGAACAGAACTAAAGAGCGAAGGGAAGGAGGAAGAATCCAGGAGGAGAACAAAATAAGCAGGAAATGAAGAGTTGAGGAGGGAGACGAAAGTAAGTCCACATGACGCCTGAAAACACGTAGTTCATTGGACAGGCAACACGCGGTCAGGGGATGCATGGGGAAGGGAGACGGCATACGGTGGGCATAGGATCTTTGCGGTGGGTACACAGGGGGCAGAATCATATAAACAAAAAACAAAACAGCGCATTACAAGACAGCAAAAGCACGCTCTTAATCCGCAATACGAAGCTATTTTGCAGCAATCCATATAAGCCTATGGTGAGTACAATAATACAGACTGCATGGGCTCGATCATTTCTAGTCTCTATCACCTCTTAAATCTAAGCTGCCGTTTCCCAACGCAAGGACCGTCGATCGTTTGTTTCACGTCGCACGTACTGGCGTAATCGCCTTTCAGCTCATCACACCAAAGCTCCTGTCTTACAACCGTACTCCCAGCTGCAATCCCAGCTGATCCTGTCTAGAACAGGACATTGTGCGACGATCACGCTCGGTATGTTTGGGGTCATGCAAGAAATCTTGCTCTTTCAGGCAAGTCACGTTAATTTAAACTCGTTAAACTGGCAGCGAGATCTGAGGTGGGTTTCCATGAAGCAATCGTAACGCATCACACGCGATCTTGTCGCGGGTCCAGAGGGTAATTTGCTCTGAGAAACCCTCCTCTGCTGATGGACATGCAGCCAGAATTAACAGACTTTCCTGCGCCGATCAAACTCGACCGCTCAATTAATCTATTCAAAGATCTAGCTATTATAGAGATGCTGTGCGTTGAAAGAGTTTTTAAAGGTAATTTTACACCTATAACTTTATAAGTGCAAAAGGCTACATTGTAGTGTATACACTATCACATTGTCAGTAGTAATAATTCATACAGTAAATTTAAGTTAAGATAGGCACATCTGTAACAAACAGGTATCAAATTCCTCAGCACTCCTGCACAACCATGGGAGTCCGGCCACCAGCTGCAAATCCAGACGTAGCGAAGTGCATGTATACTGTGTAACAAGCGCGGAATTAACAATCATTAGCGTACAGTGACAGTTTGAATGCTTGACGAACGATATGATCGATATGGTTGAGGCAATCACAGCATATATTTCGATATGTAGAGCTGCTGCATGGAAAAGATAAAAGCAGCGAACGCCACCAGATCAGGAAAATACACATGCAGGTGCGCGGGAATACACACGTAGGTCTACGTACGCGCGTACGTGCGCGCACGCACACAAACTCTCAACCCAATAGCCTAACTGCTCAGTGTTCAATATGCTAAGTTCAACCAACTGAGAAACTGCAGTTATATGGAAGCAGTTAACAGCATTTCTCTCTTTTCTTAGGGATACCCGTTGTTAAGACAAGGGGGGGGGGGGGTGTGAGGGGGGGGGGGGGGGGGGGGGGGGTTGGGGGGGATTACTAGTATACCCAGACAACTGAACGAGTTTCTATACTTGCATTTTCCTCCAATCATACGGAACATCTTGTGAAAATATTTTGCTGAAACACGTGTGGAACTCAGGTTCGTTCGTGTGGGCAAGCCTTTTTTTCTGTCGTCTGACGCATGGGAAAAGTTGGGTTGCGTTTAACTGTCTTCAATTTCATTCAGAAATGAGTTTTTCTATTGCGAACGTCCGAGACCATAGACCATTACTGCAATGCTCCAATGAGCGTATCAGTTTCATTGTTCAAATGCTGTAGGTGGATGTGCGTCTATCCAAATGCTCAGTGCTGATGATTTCCTCGAATAATATTTTTCTTTCATTTACGAAAATAATAATATATTGAATCACATCTAATTCAACAACGCGTTTCAAAAAAACATCAAACTTTTACATGAATCAACACTGGTCAATTCAGTTTGAACTGCTATGCCCTGAACTCGGACGGCTTGGACATACGTCGAAGCGCATTAACACTGACAAAAGGCCCACAGCTATGTCATTGACACGTCACGGGTCGCTTCGATCTAGTACAAACCTGCCCCGGAGCTGGTCGCGGTCCAGGCCATATTGACTGATGACCAAGGCTTTCGACATCTCCGACGGTTCGGCCCCGATAAACAAACTACGTGTAGGCGGTAAAAGTACGTCGGTGGGAATACGTGTATGGCTACGTGCTTACACGCACACGTGGGGATAGGTAACGCGATACGTCCGAGCATCGTCGGCGGGCCAGACGGCGACAGCGCCTGATAGGAACCTCGTGCCCTTTAGCCAGGTATAATGTCATCCAAGTAAGGGGGGAAGGGGGGGGGGGGGGGGGGGGGGTTCCGCCAGTGGACAGGGGATGGGTAAGTGAGATGGATATGCATGCAATGCAAGGGGCAAAGATGCACTTTGGGACCGGCTAATTTGGCTAACGAGGTCGAGCTTGTAAAGTAAACAAATCGTCACCAAACAGGTTCGGCAAAGAGGAGACCGCGTTATGACGTTGTGGTAGGAATTAAGTTTCCACCAGTAGGCTATGTAGGTCAGTGTGTTGGTAGGAAAAGAACGTGGAAATGACCACATGATGGTGTGTCGCAAAAAGCAAAGATACTAAACTGAAGGAAAGACATTTGAAGAGAGCGCATCTCGATATGTGTGTATATACATGTATATGAAAATAATTAGTGTACGTACGTGTGGGTACACACCTCTCTCTCTCTCTCTCTCTCTCTCTCTCTCTCTCTCTCTCTCTCTCTCTCTCTCTCTCTCTCAACGAACACTTCACGACAATCGTTGACAAAATCCATGCAAAATCGACCAAACACACTCCCGGTCTATCAAAAGATATTGTTCAACGTATTGAGGATTTTTGTCATGAAAGACTTCCTCATGATGCTGCATTCCATATGCCTACTGTTACCTCACATGAGGTAATGCAATACATCTTTCAACTTTCAAGCAAACGATCCACGGACCTTGATGGCATCAGTTCTCAATTACTAAAAATTTCGCTCCCCGCCATACTGCCTTCATTGACACACATTTATAACTTGTGTATAAGAAACAGTATCTTCCCGTCTCGTCTTCAGCAGGCCAAGATCATTCCACTGCTTAAATCTAAGACTGCTTAGTACCCGATGATACCGTCCCATCTCAATTTTGCCTCTTATCTCCAAACCACTAGAAAGACACGTTCACAAACATCTTTTCTCGTATCTTGACCAATTTGACTTATTATATCAATTGCAATCCGGCTTTCGCTCCCATCACTCCTGCCAAACTGCTTTATCCTTCCTGGTGAATGACTGGCTATCAGCCATAAACAACCGCGAGCTGTCTGGTACCATCTTCTTGGACCTGAAAAAGGCATTTGACCTAGTTGACTACGAAATTCTCCTTGATAAACTCTCGATGTACTTGAAAAATCCAGCATCAGTCTCCTTCTTCCGATCGTACTTGATGCATAGAAGCCAATGTGTCTATGTCAACGGGTCGTATTCCTCGAGACGATTCGTAAAGTCAGGGGTTCCACAAGGCTCAATTTTAGATCCATTGCTCTTCAGCTTGTATATCAATGATTTACCATTGAGTATATCAAATGAAAGTATCAAATGCACTATGTTTGCATATGACACCATTATCAGCGTAAGCGACAGAAGCATAAATTCCATCCAATGCACC
Organism: Theodoxus fluviatilis; assembly: GCA_034096865.1. Taxonomy (NCBI): domain Eukaryota; kingdom Metazoa; phylum Mollusca; class Gastropoda; order Cycloneritida; family Neritidae; genus Theodoxus; species Theodoxus fluviatilis. The sequence goes on along the minus strand of JAWQFJ010016546.1, from coordinate 15,162 downwards.
CTGAACGTTACCCTTGATGATTTACAAAAATGGTGTTCATCAAATAGAATGGTCATTAACTCATCAAAAACCAAGTGCATGATCCTAACTACAAGACAAAAACGTCAACGACAACCCCTAACCATCAACCTTATGCTAGAAAATGAAATCATTGAGCAAGTTTCTGAACACAGTGTGCTAGGCATAATTGTTGATGAACAACTAACTTGGGAACAACATGTCAATTCCTTATGCAAAACTATTGCTAAGAACATTTTCCTGCTCTCCAAACCGAGGCATTTTGTCACCACCGATGCATGCGCAATGTTGTTTTGGGCACACATAAATTCCCATATTAATTTTGCATCTGTTGTATGGGATGGCTCTATAGCAGTGCACTTGAACAAGATTAAATCACTGTACAGACGAGCTGCCAAGCTTATCATTTCCGACTCAACATTGTCTACGGATGAAAAGATAAAAAAATATTGGTTTACTACCCTTCCAAAAACACCTCGTCCTCAATACATGCATCCTTATGCACAAAATTGCTCATTCACGAGCACCGAAGTATCTTACTGATCTCTTCATTCGTCCCCAAACAAGCCATTCACTATCTCGCAACACTTTCATTCTACCACAACCTAGAGTAGACATTTTCAAATGCAGTATTACATATTCAAGTGTTATGATATGGAATACACTTCCATTGCACCTAAGGAACAATACTTCCATGAAATCTTTTAAAGCATCCATGCGTGATTATCTATTCAGATGATCTCACTGCTGTCGCCTGTACATATGACACGCATTGCTTGAACTTCAAGACTCACTGAGCTGACAGTTGTCAAAGGCATCTACTAAAATATTTGTCATTGTTGATCATATTTTTATATACCTTACCAATTGTTGTACATGTCTAGATTAGCTACTGTGTAATTTTTGTCTTAATTATCCATGTTTTCATTTCTTTATGAGCAAGGACAATTTGTAAGATAGGCAGAAATGCCTAAAATTTTATCCTTGATAAATAAAGAATCAATCAATCAATCAATCTCTCTCTCTCTCTCTCTCTCTCTCTCTCTCTCTCTCTCTCTCGTTGTCTGAAAACCCCCCACCTTGATTAGTTTCATTCAATACACATTTCTCACAGCAGATGGGGAATTTCGTGAGATTTCGAATGAAAGTTTGTTTCATGTCCATTTCAATAATCAACAGATTCTTATTCCAGCGACAGTTACGACAAGTATCGCATGTATGCGTCATATTTCCTTAACTGTTCCACTAACCCAGCACTCACAAATTCATATCGCCTTACGATTTCCCTGTTTTTCACCGTCTGCCTGCACTCCAGGCGTTTATCAATAATAGGCCTACACCAGGCGTTTTGTTTACCTAGGCTAGTTGCACGAAGAGGACGCAAATATCTCACGTAGTTTTAATCTATTTTAACCAAAAATATGGTGGTCCGGGCATGTACGTGTGACGAGACCAAATGATCGACATTGTTTGGTAGTTTTCTATATTCACCCGTTTCTTTTATGCTGCAGAAGAACTATATCTCGCTCACACCTCAGTCACAGCTATAGACGACTGCGCATCTCCGATCCCAAACACACTCGAGTTTCAACTCAGCCTCTTCGTACTCAAACACCATCCATTGGATATGTTTTCATAAAGGAGGGATATTCTACCATTGAGAATAATATGGCTTCAAAAATTTATCCGACGACATATGCGCCTCCCAGAACGATGAAACGTTCCACGACGTAAATAAGCCCACGGCGCCCCTCTGGAGCGAGAGAAAGGCCAAATAAAAACTGAGAGCTTTGCACTCCCGTGACCCACGTGGACATTTGGTCCCAGGAGAACTCATCTATCAACTCCATTTTATGATGCAGAAACGCACTTTCCGCGTGAGACGTACCTGTTCTCAGTGCAGTACGGAAGCAGTAAGAAATAGTAGGCCACTCCACTCCTTTGATGTGTAGAATGCTGGGTCCATGAATATGCTCGCCACCCAAACTGTCCTAGCTCTGCAACTCTGGTCTCTGTCACGCTCCACCCCTGTTGTATTTTTAGAGAGGCGCACGGACCTCGATCATAGAAGTCAGGGATTCTCTGCTTCCTGTCCAGTTGTCTTGCCTTCAGTTATTATATACTGCAGAGGCGTACTTCTCTTGCACGTTTAGGCAAAGAATGTCAACATAGATCAACCTTCTCCAATGACAATGTTCACTCCATTAGACGGAGCAAATATCCGTCTCTTTGATTATGAAAGAATATAATTGAAAAGATATTTTGCATGTAATCAGTTTGCAGGCAACTACATGTAGCGCCAAATAGTATGAAAAACACTTTGCATCGCTATGCCCAGTGTGAAGGCAAATATGCTCCTTTTTATATTGCGACTTTTCCACATGGATGGGTGCTCGAACAGCACACATTATTTTGTGAAGTTTTACGTCAAAAATACAATTAAAAAATTAATGACATCAATGATTAAAAATGCACAACGCACTGATAACTTCCTAGTACAAATTCTCAGCAGCAAAGCAGACTCAACAACACAATGTTTGTTTTATAATCCTTATACCTGCTGAACGCATTCAGACGCCGTAAACATATTGCTTTGTAATTGCGCGGTTAAATGAGTTTTCCTGTTAGGCCTACATCAGTGTGTGAATGTACATTTCAATCATCTCCCGTGTAATGAATACTTCATAATGTGTATGTAGGACATTCAAAACGGGACGGACTCCAACAATATATGTTTTATAGTTGATATCCATACAGCTGATAAATGGATGACATTTGCTGTCCATCTTGTGTGAAACTGTCTTGTCTTGAAAAATAAACACACACACGCGCGCGCGCGCGCGCACACACACACACACACACATGGGATCATCGCTTACCTTTTATTTAGACCTATCCTTTGAACGTAGTGTTTGGGATAGCATCTGAAACGGATATATTAATCCTTGTTTCTCGCTAGCCTGCAATTGCCCTAGGCTGCTGTTTGCTGCAGAACTGCTCGCTGTGGCTCAATCTGAATCGACTGATCGTCTCTCGTGATGTGCTAGCCATGCTAATAAACTGGGCAAGCAACTATATAGCTTGTGGCGCACCGCCGGGGAGTTCGGGGAGCTCTGCATGGAAATAAAAGTCTGCAGCAGATGGTTTTGACACATAAATGTCACTACTCATGCAGCCATCGACGCCTTGACGTAGAGATAACCGTTAGGCGGCGGCTTCGGCCCTGGGAGAAAGGCATTGAAAATCAGGTGGTGAAGGCAAACGTGGCAAATTGTGCGTCGTTCAGTTCTCACCCACCATTGATCTTCAGTGAGATATCACAGTTTTCCTCCCTCTATCCAGACATTCCATTCTACTTCAGTGAGAGGGGACAGTTTTCCCCCCTCTGTCCAGACATTCCATTCCACTTCAGTGAGAGGGGTCAGTTTTCCTCTCTTTCTCTTCCATTCATTTCATCCCACGTCAGTGAGAGAGGATACTTTTATCTCTCTGTCCAGAAATTCCATTCTACTTCAGAGTCCAGACATTCCATCCCACATCTGTGAGAGAGGACAGTTTCTCTCTCTCTCTCTCTCTCTCTCTCTCTCTATATATATATATATATATATATATATATATATATATATATATATATATATATATATATATACAGGGGCGGATCTGGGGGGGGGTGCAATGGGTGCAATTGCACCCCCCCCCAGCGGGACAAAAAAAAAAGGAAAAAAAAGAAGAAAAAAAAGAAAGAAAAAAAAGAGATATGTTGATAATGTAGTAATGTAAATGTAATTGCACCCCCCCCCCCCCCCTCAGGGAAAGAGATGTTGATAAATATTGGAATGTAAATATAATTGCACCCCCCCCCCTCCTCGGCTTAAAAAAAAAAGAGAGAGAAGCTGATAAATATAGTAATGTAAATGTAATTGCACACCCTCCACCCTCCCTCGGCAGAACAAAAAAGAGAAAGAGATGCTGATAAATATAGTAATGTAAATGTAATTCCACCCCCAGCCAAAAAACTAACTAAATAAATTAAAGAAATAAAATACATAAACAATGATAATACATAAATAAAAAAATAGCAAGAGAAATATGTTGATAAATATAGTGATGTAATTGCACCCCCCCCCCCCCCCAGCCAAAATAAAAAGGGGTGGGTGGGTGCAGAGAGAGAGATGCTGATAAATATAGGAATGCACTAGTAAAATTAAATGCTCAGATTGCACCAGATTGCACCATTTTGCTTTCTTTTAAAAAAAAATTCCGGGGGGGCATGCCCCCGGACCCCCCTAGCATACTGTTTCAATGCCCCCTCTGTCTGGAACTCGCTGCCGACTCAGGGGCGGATCTGGGGGGGGTGCAATGGGTGCAATTGCACCCCCCCCCAGCGGGACAAAAAAAAAAAAGAAGAAAAAGAAAGAAAGAAAAAGAAAAAAAAGAGATATGTTGATAATGTAGTAATGTAAATGTAATTGCACCCCCCCCCCCCCCCAAGCAAAAAGACAAAAAAATGAGAGAGAGACTCAGGGAAAGAGATGTTGATAAATATTGGAATGTAAATATAATTGCACCCCCCCCCCCTCCTCGGCTTAAAAAAAGAAGAAGAGAGAAGCTGATAAATATAGTAATGTAAATGTAATTGCACCCCCCCCCCTCCCTCGGCAGAACAAAAAAGAGAAAGAGATGCTGATAAATATAGTAATGTAAATGTAATTCCACCCCCAGCCAAAAAACTAACTAAATAAATTAAAGAAATAAAATACATAAACAATGATAATACATAAATAAAAAATGGAAAGAGAAATATGTTGATAAATATAGTGATGTAATTGCACCCCCCCCCCCCCCCCCCAGCCAAAATAAAAAGGGGTGGGTGGGTGCAGAGAGAGAGATGCTGATAAATATAGGAATGCACTAGTAAAATTAAATGTAATTGCACCCCCCCCCCCCCCCATATAAAGATTATTAAATTCGAGGTATGATCTTGTTGCAAAGACTTTTTCCTCATGTTGTTTTTGTGAATTGTGATTCTTTATTATTAACATCGAACTTATTTAGCACTGTACATTTTCGAGCATGTGCTTCCCAAGAGAGAGACAGTTGGTCCTATCTCCACCCCCCACCACATCAGTGGCAAAATGTATCGCCTGAAAATAGCACTTTACACGCTCAGATTGCACCAGATTGCACCATTTTGCTTCCTTTTTAAAAAAAATTCCGGGGGGGCATGCCCCCGGACCCCCCTAGCATGCTCGGCGCTTCGCGCCGTCGGTTCGGCGCTTCGCGCCTTCGCTGATAAGATACAAAACAAACAAAAAAGAACTTTGCACCCCCCCCTTTCAAAACCCAGATCCGCCCCTGCGACTGGCCAGCGTGACGCACCCAAGTTACCTATTTTTAAGTCGCAACTGAAGACTCACATGTTTCGACTGGCTTTTGCTTGATTGTAGGTTTTTTTCTCATGATCATGTATGTTGTTGCATCCATTCTCAGGTCTGTAAGTTGTATTATGTGTTGTATTATGTTGGTAAGCTTGCTGATGAATGTCTGCGTGTGAATGTGATTATGTCAGCGCATTGAGTTATACAGAAATGCGCTATACAAATGCTATGCATTATTATTATTATTATTATTATTATAATTAAACTCATGAAAGCCAGCCTACTTTGAATGAATTAGCCCATTAGAGAGAGAGAGAGAGAGAGAGAGAGAGAGAGAGAGAGAGAGAGAGAGAGAGAGAGAGAGAGAGAGAGAGAGAGAGAGAGAGAGAGAGGAGGGGGGAGTGATTTGATCTCGGCCTAAAACCAAGCTTGGCCATAATGGACATACATCAGGTTAAAACATTCAGATATTCATATGTACAGGAATGTTAAAATATATATTATATTACGGCCATCGATATGGCATGAATAGCATATTCATACATCATCGCAGGTATGACCTTATGGTAGCTCACCGCCTCGGTATCAGAAACACTTCTATACCAGTTGGTGGAGAGAGAGAGAGAGAGAGAGAGAGAGAGAGAGAGAGAGAGAGAGTTAATATGTATAACCGTATACACAAATGTGACAAGGTGACTTAGAATCCAGAAGGAGTTTAACAACAGGTTCTGTAAAAATATTTATGTATTTTGCTCGTACTTAAAAAGCAGTCTGTAGCTGCTTGAGCATCTTTAATAAAACAACATACATTAAACATCGTTTGGTCAAGGTAAATTGTTCTTTGTTAGCGTAGTAGTTTGTTTCACTCTGATTTGAAACCTTCTAGAAACTCAGAAAATCATACGAAAGCATCTAGAAGGTGGTTCCGAAATATCCTGGTGGTTCCGAAATATCCTTTCACCAGGGCCAGGATAAATCGGAATGGTTCCGAAATATCCTAGGATTTTTGGGAACCGGTTCCGATTAATCCTGGTTCCGAAATATTCTACGACACCGGGAAGTCGAAGTTCACAAACGCTGGTGGTGGTTTTCGATAAAATTTATTCACGCACTGGTCGATACACAGCAGTGACAATCAGTAAACAGTGTCGTCGTAACAACTTCACTCTACACGCAATGCCGCAGAGGACTCACTCCTTACAAAGGAGGACTAGTTTACCTTCTAGTTAAGCTCTCACCTTAATTAACTCGATATGTTGTATCTGCTCGTGTTCTCCCTCTCTGTCGCTTTGTCGCCCGTTTATACCCTTCACACAGGTTCCAGAGCCTTCCAGAATCTAGTACAATATACCCGGTGGTCAGGAAGCTTCAGGAATGACGTATACGTGACACAGCCGAGACAAATTCAGCTCCACTCAACCATGCACATGACCAGGCAACGGCATTTAGCGGAGAGGCTACTGTAAACAGCCCGATTGCGCTGACACACTCGCACGTTCTAGAACCTTCACAACATATGCATACACACTTTTCACCGTAAGGGCCCACTACAAGTATAAAAGCGGGGTATTTGGAACTTTATTTTTCAACTTTCGAAAATTATTCTGGCATATGAGAAGATACGGCAAGTAAATCCAAGTGAGCAAATCGTATATACCAGTATATAACACATTGCTTTTTTACTTTAAAAAAAGTTTTTAAAATAAGAATGATGACCTTGGCTGAACGCCCAAGCTTTCAGGACATGGAGCCCCAGGGGGATCAGGGCATTAGGCCCAAACTTAAAATTATTGTTTGAGAACTCATTCTCCATTTTGGGACACTAACTTAAGGTTAAATCAATTAGCCATACACCCTCCTCTTCCCCCTTCCCCTCCCCCTCTCTCTTTAACATGCTACAACTCCTTCCAATTCCCAGCTATTTCCTCCTCTTCCAACTCCTTCTACTCCTTCCAACCCCCACCTCCTCTTCCTCCCAAACCCCGCTTCTTCGTCCTTCCAACACCCACCTCCTTCTTCTTTCAACGCCCACCTCATCCTCCTTCCAACACCCACCTCCTCCTCCTTCCAACACTCACCTCCTCCTCCACCTTCCAAATCCCTCCTCCTCCTTCCAATACCAACCTCCTCCTCCTCCTCCTTCCAAACCCCACCTCCTCCGTCCAACTCCCACCTCTTCCTCCTTCCAACCCTCACCTCCTCCTCCTCCTCCTCCTCCTCCTCCTCCTCCTCCTCCTCCTCCTCCTCCTCCTCCTCCTCCTCCTCC
>JAWQFJ010016546.1:0-2500 GCA_034096865.1 Theodoxus fluviatilis | reverse complement strand
CCTGTATGCCTGCATGTCTGAACTGCCTCCCTGCCTGTCTGTCGGCGTACTCGCCTGCCTGCCTGCCTGCCTGTCTGCCTTCCTCCCTGTATGCCTGCCTGTCTGCCTTCCTCCCTGTATGCCTGCATATCTGAACTGCCTCCCTGCCTGTCTGTCGGCGTACTCGCCTGCCTGCCTGCCTGCCTGCCTGCCTGCTTACCTGGCGCAGGGAGTGTCTAGTAGACGTGCTCGATTTTGTATCTAGTGGACATATACTGAACGTGTACTTAATGTCTAGTGGATATGTACTAAACGTGCACTGGACGTGTACTTAATGTCTATTGGATATGTACTGGACGTGTACCTAATGTCTATTGGATATGTACTGTACGTGTATTGTATGTCTAGTGGATGTGTACTGAACGTGTACCTAATGTCTATTGGATATATACTGTACGTGTATTTTATGTCTAGTGGACATGTACTGAACATGCACTGTTCATGTACTTTATGTGTAGTGGATATGTGCGGAACGTGTTCTGTACGTGTATTTTATGTCTAGTGGATATGTACTGAACGTGTACTGGATGCATACTGTATGTGTTCTGGGTGTGTACTAGATACGTAGGGGATGTGCGACTTTCACATTTTCCCAAGATTTCTGTTGCCTGCAAAACAAGTGCATGTATTCCATGCCAGAGACTGAAAGTAATTACTCCCCGTCATTGAAAACTGCAGGTGCATTTATTTTCTGTGTCTGTACTTTGGTGCTTACACCCTGTGTTTTCTTCATACCAAAACATTCTATTAAAAAAAGAAGTTTGGGTTTGAACTCGTGAATTGTTTTGCTGTTCTCTTCAGCCCAAGAACTTAATTTGGGGATGAAATGAAATTCAAAATTTTAATTTCAAAGTTTTAATGTTGCACATTTTCTAGCATTACCTTTGACCTGAACCTTTGCTTTTGGCCTGGAGAAGAAAGGGAGGATAAGGGGTGGGGTATGTAAGGGGTGGGGTATGCAAGGGGTGGGGTATGCAAGGGGTGGGGTATGTAAGGGGTGGGGTATGTAAGGGGTGGGGTATGTAAGGGGTGGGACATGAAGGGGGTGGAATATATAGGGGGTGGGGTATGTAAGGAGTGGTGTATGTAGGGGGGTGGGTATGTGAGGTGTAGGGTATGTAGGGGATAGGGTATGTAAGGGGTAGGGTATGCAGGTGGTTGGGTATGTAGGGGGGTGGGTTATGTAAGGGGTGTAGGTAGGAATATTGGGTTGAGTGAGGGTGGAAAAAGAAGTGAAGATGAATAAATGATTTATTTGCAGCCAACGGCCACACAACATAAAAAGCACAAACATTATGCATCTAACAAGTATTACAAAGAGGTAAGTCTTATGACAAAACCACTTGGTGATGAACTCCATGATATACACAGTGATGCATCAAAACTTCCCTCAAGTCAAATATCCATAACAAAAGCAAAATATTTATAGCCAGCAGGCATACAAATTGTTAGCATCACACAATTCTATTTACAGCTAATCCTGCACATCTATTGCCATTTCCTGTGCGAGACCTTCCATGGTGAAATCAGTCTTACCTCGGGCGAGGCAAAACGCTGCCACAAGTGGAAGCTTGTTGTGAGGGTCAACTTATTTCTCCCAGAAATGCATTCTTAACAAGCTCATTTTTGTGCGTGAAAACATCGCTTTAGAATGGCCCCAACCTGTAACATATCCAGCTTGTGGTTTTCGCACAATGACGGATTTTTGCTGGAGGATTATATCATCCAGCCCAAGAAGAACCTTACTGCAATGTACCATCCCAAAGGTGTTGTCTCACAGTCTGTCTCTGACCCTGGGCCACAAAGATGCCTATAAGACATAGAAGAAGACAGCAATTGGAAAATGTGTTTGTGGGAGGAAGGGAGGGAGGGAGGGGGAGGGAGGGAGGGAGGGAGGGAGGGAGGGAGGGAGGGAGAGAGGGAGGGAGGGAGGAGGGAGGGAGGGAGGAGGGAGGGAGGAGGGAGGGAGGAGGAGGGAGGGAGGGAGGGAGGGAGGGAGGGGGGGAGAGAGAGAGAGAGAGAGAGAGAGAGAGAGAGAGAGAGAGAGAGAGAGAGAGAGAGAGAGAGAGAGAGCTCGAGAGAGAGAGAGAGAGAGAGAGAGAGAGAGAGAGAGAGAGAGAGAGAGAGACTTCATCTTTATTTCAGTATAAAATTACATTTCTGCATTCACATGGTGAAAATGTCCAGAGAAAACAATCAGATTCATTATGTATAGTGCTAGTTCAGTAATGAATGTCATACAAGCCTGAGTAGATGTATTTACATATTTTTTCAACCGGTAAGAATGCATAACAAGGTTTGTACACTTTTTCATAGTAGTCATGTGAAGTAATTATGGAGAAATATTTATACATAACACAGTATCACACCATTACAGAGTCTGCGATTTCCACAACCATTTGGCTGCGTTGTTTGAAAGCGCAATACACATACATTGCAACGTCTCTCATTTTTCTGGTGT